>CAUYPK010072551.1:0-32927 GCA_963574355.1 Loris lydekkerianus | reverse complement strand
ATGTAAAAGACTGAAACTGGACCCACACCTTTTCCCACTCACAAAAATTGATTCAAGATGGATAAAGGACTTAAATTTAAGGCATGAAACAATAAAAATCCTCAAAGAAAGCATAGGAAAAACACTGGAAGATATTGGCCTGGGTAAAGACTTCATGAAGAAGACTGCCATGGCAATTGCAACAAAAACAAAAATAAACTAATGGACTTCATTAAACTGAAAAGCTTCTGTACAGCTAAGGAGACAACCAAAGCAAAGAGACAACCTACACATTGGGAAAGGATATTTTCATGTTTTGAATCAGACAAAAGCTTGATAACTAGGATCTATAGAGAACTCAAATTAATCCACATGAAAAAGCCAACAATCCCTTATATCAATGGGCAAGAGACATGAATAGAACCGTCTCTAAAGAAGGCAGATGAATGGCTAACAAACATATGAAAAAATGTTCATCATCCCTATCTATTAGAGAAATGCAAATCAAAACCACCCTGAGATACCATCTAACCCTAGTGAGAATGGCCCACATCACAAAATCTCAAAACTGCAGATGCTGGTGTGGATGTGGAGAGAAGGGAACACCTTTGCAGTGCTGGTGGGACTGCAAACTAGTACAACCTTTCTGGAATGAAGTATGGAGAAACCTCAAAGCACTCTAGCTAGACCTCCTATTTGATCCTGCAATCCCATTACTGGGCATCTACGCAGAAGGGAAAAAAATCCTTTTATCATAAGGACACTTATACTAGACTGTTTATTGCAGCTCAATTTACAATTGCCAAAATGTGGAAACAGCCTAAATGCCCACCAACCCAGGAATGGATTAACATGCTGAAGTATTTGTACACGATGGAATACTATTCAGCCATTAAAAAAAATGGAGACTTTAAGTCCTTTGTATTAACCTGGATGGAAGTGGAAGACATTATTCTTAGTAAAGCATCACAAGAATGGAGAAGCATGAATCCTATGTACTCAATTTTGATATGAGAACAATTAATGACAATTAAGATTATGGGGGGGAGGAAAAGCAGAAAGAGGGTGGGGGGTGGGGCCTTGGTGTGTGCCACACCTTCTGGGGGCAAGACATGATTGCAAGAGGGACTTTACATAACAAATGCAATCAGTGTAACCTGGCTTATTGTACCCTCAATGAATCCCTAACAATTAAAAAAACAAAAAGAAGATTCAAGGGCCAGACTTGATGCCCCACATTGGTTATGGGAGCAACAAGAAAACAAAGCATATTTTGTTCAATGGTTTCTGGAAGTTCTGACAGATGTTGGTAGTGTTGCTGAAGCACAGCAAATCTTACTGTGCAGAGATTGACTGGCTTAAATAATAGAAATGAGTTCTCCCACAGTTCCAGAGCCTGGAAGCCAGTGATCAGAGTGTCAGCTGGGTTGGTTTCTCCTGAAGCCTTTCTTCTTGGCCTGTAGGTGGCTGTCTTCTCCTTGTGACCTCACATGGTCTTTTCTCTGTGCCTGTCTATGCCCTAATCTCCTCTTCATATAAGAACACCAGTCCTATTGGATTAGGGCCCACACTAATGACACCACTACAGGCCTTATCTCCAAATGCAGTCATATTCTGAGATACAGTTCATTCCATAACAGATGGTGTTAGATAAATGCCATCCAACTTTTTTTTTTTTTTTTTGAGACAGAGTCTCAAGCTGTTGCCCTGGATAGAGTGCTGTGGAGTCATAGCTCATAGCAATCCCAAACTCTTGGGCTTAAGCAATTCTCTTGCCTCAGCCTCCCAAGTAGCTGAGACTACAGGTGCCCACCACAATGCCCAGCTATTTTTTTTTTGTTTGTTTGTTTTTGGTTGTAGTTGTCATTGTTGTTTGGCAGGCCCGGGATGGATTTGAACCCTCTAGCTCCACTGTATGTGGCTGACACCCTAGCCGCTTGAGTTACAGGCACTGAGCCAGCCATCCAACTCTTTCAACCTAGGCTTCTTTAAAAAATTTAAATTTTGTTCTATCTAGAATCATAATTTTGTCAACATTAGGTACATTTTACAGTGTGATCTTTTTATGAGCTATTGGTCACACCTCAGCATCAGCAGGGATGCACAGAAGATGCCTGGAGTACACAGCAGTTTAGTAGTGATAAAATCCTGTTTCTGACACCAGGCAACTATGTGTGGATGAGCAAATCGTGTGGTTTCTCCCCTCTGAAGGCCAGTTTTCTCATTTGTAATAAAATGTGGCATTAAGGGACATCAATAATGATATTCACTGCAGCTTTGTGTATGGTAATAAAACTCTAGATTATAACTCAAATGTTCATTTACAGGGGAGTGAGTAAAAAAATATGGTATGCTTATATGTGGGAATACTTTATAACAGTGGAAATAATTGGAATAGCTCCCTGTACAGCAACATGAAATAATACTGAAAACATGCTGAGTGAAAAAAAGTTGCAAAATGTTCCGGTGTAATACTATTTGCATATCACTAAAAATTCATAGAAAACATTATTTTGTATAGTTTATGGGGAAAAATGTATGTTTGTATTATTTATAGTAAAATAATAAAAACAGAGATTGTACACAAGTTGTAAAAAGAGATTACTTCTGGGAAAGGAAGATGGGAAATGGGAAAGGGAGGAGTACAAAGGGACTTCCATGGTATCTGTAGGGTATTCCTTTTTTCTTTTTTAAATAAATCTGTTATATGACAATATATTAGCATTTGTTAGTATTAGATGGCAGATATGTGGGTGTTTGTTATATTACTTTTTTTATTTTTCTGTATAAAATATCTCAAAGTCAAAGTAAGTAAAAGGATGGTAATAGCACTTGCTTTACATCTTAAGGCTACTACAAAGTTTCAACACTAAAATATTTGTGAAAGGTCTTATAAAATGAAAAGCTCTGTACAAATATTAGGTTTTAAGATAATATATTCCATTTTCTGTTGATTCTATTAATTTTCATTTTAAAACTCCACATTGTCAGAAAGTGCCACATTTGGGGTACTGTTGGCAGTAATCATGAATGGAGTCAGGATGGGGGTGGGAGTGAGGATGTTGGCACTTCTTGCTGCTAGTGGGTAGTGAGGATAAGGGAGTTGGTGGTCATGGTGATGGTGGTGGTGATAGTGATGGTGGTGGTGATGGTTGTGGTGGTGATAGTGATGGTGGTGGTGGCGATGGTGATGATGGTGGTGGTAATAGTGGTGGTGGTGATAGTGATGGTGCTGGTGATAGTGATGGTGGTCGTGGTGGTGGTAGTGATGATGGTGGTGATAGTGATAGTGTTGGTGATGGTGGTGGTGATGATGGTCATGGTGGTGATGGTTGTAATGGTGGCAGTGGCAATGATGGTGGCAGTGATGGTGGTGGTGGTGAAAGTGATATGTGTAGGGAGTAAGGTTATATGTATCTCTGATTGACCTTTGTATCATGTGCTGCCACATAATATAATACACTTTTGATGTAGAGTATTTCCCTGATAGTAAGGCCAAACCTTCCAAAGACAAACTACATTAATGTGTATTTCTCACTGCTCCTAGTAAACACTGTTCAAAGTACTAATGGGTATCTCCCACTGCTCCTAGTAAAGACTGTTCAAGTACAGTACTAGTACTGTAATTAGCTTTTTCTGTAAATACTTCTTGAATTTCATCTTTTTCTTGGAACTGTAGCAATATGAGTAATGACCACAAGAGGACACTAGAGAAACACAATAAATCTCAACTTTCCCTGCAGGCACAAACCAGGATTTCTGCCAGAAACTCAGGATTTCAGGGCTGGTCAATGAATCACAGAGTGCAGGGGAATCTGAGTTGTTGAGAACCATTTAGTTTAACCTCCTCAACCCCAGCCAACATCTTGACTGCAATTTCATGAGAAACCCTGAGCCAGAAGCACCCAGCTAATTCTGTCTTTAATTCCTGACCCAGTGAAACTGCAATAACCCATGTTTGTGGTTGTGAAATGTGAAAAAAAATGGAGATAATTTGTTATGCAGTAAAAGATCACTAATACACCTGGAATGTAGTACAGTTAATGAGTGTTAGCTGTAATTGTTAGTCAGGTGACTGTTAAATGCAAAGAAGTTCTTTTTCCAGATTTTTCTCATTAAGTACAATTGTTATTCTCCATTTATCTCAATTATGATACAACTTGGAGGTGGTATCCATTCATGCATTCATTTTCTAATAAGCCAAACTACTGGCTAGAATGACATCAATAAGAAAAACTAATCATTCATTTATGTATCCATTCACAAATCCATACATCCATCTGTTCATCAAGTGTGTGTCCTGGCTAAAGGCAGATTGTGGCCAATTGAGAAGGCTTGTAAGAAGAGGTCATTCCCGGGCTAAAGCTTGAAAGCCAGAAGGTAAGGAAGAGAGCAGGTGATGGGAAGCAGTGTGAGCAAAGGCACCAAGGTTTCACTCAACCTTGAGTGCTCAG
The DNA here is from genome assembly GCA_963574355.1 of Loris lydekkerianus. NCBI lineage: Eukaryota > Metazoa > Chordata > Mammalia > Primates > Lorisidae > Loris > Loris lydekkerianus. The sequence goes on along the minus strand of CAUYPK010072551.1, from coordinate 28,494 downwards.
GGGAGGCAAGGACTTTGGTAGGGCTGGACCGAGGGAGAGGAAGGTGGGATGGGAATGCACATGCAATCAACCATGAAGGTGGAGAGGTGGCAAGCTGGCTGAAGAGTTTTACTATGCTACACAAAGAGATTCCCATAACAGGAAGCTTGAGCTTCATCTTTGAAGGTTTTTAGGTAGGTGAGCATGTGGCCAGGTGTAGGTCTTCAGAAGATCATTGTGGCTGCTGTTAGTGAGGCAGATGGAGGAGAGAGGCTGCACTGTGAGTTGTTTACCCACTGCCAAGCCCAGGCAGCTGGGGAACTGTCAGGTTTACAGGAATCCATTTATTTGCCTGCCCTGTGCCATAAGAAAAATTTTTACTTGATTGGAGTGTGGGCTCATCCCCAAACCAGAAGAGTTTTTCTCTTGCACAGATGAGTAACTGAAAGGAAGGAACACATGATTTCTACCAGTGGTTCTAAAGCAGAAGTGACTTTGTCCCTCAGGGGATATTTGACAATGTCTGGAGGCACTTTCAGTTGTCATATCTGTGGTGGACAATGCATCTGCTAGGTAGGGTGTAGGGAAGCTGTGAACATCCTACAATACACAGAATAACCTTCCCCAACAAAGAAGTTTAAGAGCCCAAATGACTTAATAGTGCCTAGGTTGAGAAACAATCTGGACAAAGACATGACAAAAAGGAGGAAAGACTGGAAAAAACATGTTAAAGATGAAAAACACTTAGCAAAAAATATTGGCATGGGGTAGATGAAAATCGTGACCAAATATGACATTATCAATTTAAAAAATAATTATTTGTCCTTACAAAATAAGAATTTGAAGCAGAGATGTAAGCTATAAAAGTAGGATAGAAACCAACTGCAAACATATCCAACACACAGGTAAAGGGACTAGACTATTAAAAGAGGAATGCAAACCCTAATTTCATGTTGTATGTGACACACATAAGATGCTGTTAATGTTGCATACAAGAATCACAATGAATACAAAATTATCCAGCAGGTTTTTAAATAGAAGGGATGGCAAAGGTATACCATGTGAACAAAACAAAACGAAAAGAAAAGAAAGCAAGCAATTTAATATCAGAAAAGGTTAATCTCTGTTTCACACTTTATGCCAAAATAATTTCCAGATATATTTAAAAAATTAAATGTTAAAAAGAAAAACATTTAAATACTACAGGAAAATATTTAAAAATCATCTTGGCCTTTTAAAGTATGATACAAGATCATTTAAAACTGATAAATCTAAAATTGTTCCATGATAAAACATGGTACACATATGCATCATACATGTGTACACACTGTAAACAAGACCAAGACAAAAGATAACCTGGGGGAAAGTCATACTATTCAAAAGGTTGCTCATATTAATTCACTAAATAATTTAGTAACGATTTATTGAGTGTCTTCTTTGTGCTGGGCCCTACACTGGGCAGAAAATAACATAAAACAAAGTTCCTGCTTTTATGAAACTTACATTCTATGGAACAGTCAGGCGATAGACAGAAAAGCCAGTACGTATGTGGAATGTTAGGTAGTGGTAAGTGCTATGAAGACAAACTAGGTTTGGCATCAATCTAAAGAGTGAGACAGAGTGAGAAAGGTATTATTGAGACTGGGCCATAATTCTAAAATCGAGGTGTTGGCAGGGTTGATGGGTTGGTTCCTTGTAGAGGCCTGGAGGGGGAACTCATTCTAGGCCTTTGTCCTGGCTTCTGGACGCTCCAGGTAGACACATCATTCCAATCTCTGACTCCATTTCATATTATCTTTTCTGTTATGAGGACTTGCCATCAGTTGGAGGAAAGTTGAAGGATTTTAGACTTAACTTGTAACCTCTAACCCTAACCCTAACCCTAACCCTAACCCTAGAGTCCTTTATTGAAAGATGACATTATCTTGAGATCCTCACATTAATTACATCTGCAAAGATCGATTTTCTTTTAAGGTAACATTCCCAGGTTGTAGGGAGACATAAATTTGGGGAGACTGCATGCAACCCAGAGGTCCAGCAAGAAGAGAACTTTGCATCTGGCAAAGTCTGGGCCATTGGTGACAAGAGCAGATCCCATGAAATGTAGCAGGCCTTGACCTCTCCTTAATAAGCCAAATGAGATGAGGCAGCGTGGAGGGAAGACAATGTTTTATAGGAGCTTTGCTTTAAACTTTAAAGCTTTGCTGTGTTTAAACAGTAGTCAGAAGATGTGGAAGATGGTGCAGTATATGGAAATCTCATGAAAATGTTCATGGAGAGAGAATAAAAGAGGGAATTAAAGACGTGCAAATAGAAAAATCTCTTAAACATAAAAAAATGCACATCTTTCTGCAAGTTAAAAGATCACTCATTTTACTCAGGTCAAAATATTTTATATTAGCCAGGTGTGGTGGCTCACACCTGTAATCCTAGCACTTTGGGAGGCTGAGGTGGGTGGATCACCTAAGCTCAGGAGTTTGAGAGCAAGAGCGAGACCCTGTGTCCACTAAAAACAGAAAAAACAAGCAAACAAAAAACAACTAGCTAGCATTGTGGCAGGCACCTGTAGTCCCAGGTACTCGGGAGGTTGAGGCAAGAGGATTGCCTGGGCCCAAGAGTTTGAGGTTGCTGTGAGCTATGACGCCATGGCACTGTACCTAGGATGATGGAGTCAGACTCTGTTCCAAACAAAAACAAAAACCAAGAAAACAAAATACTTTATGTTAGAACAGCTAGGTTGTCCAAGATACACTGTTTGAGAAAGAGTAAATTGGTAAGACTTTCATAATTAAAAAAAAAAAAAAAAGGCTGACCTTTATTGAGCACTTAGTCTATTGCTGGGCAATATTTTCAACGAGTTACATGCAATAAATCATTAATCCTCATTTTAACCCAGGAAGAGGGGCACTGTTACCACAATCCACTCTGAAGAAACTTCAAGGTTAAGCTATTTATCCACCATGGATGACGAGTCACTTGTCACACTGATAGTAATCTATAGCATCCTTCAAAGGGCAAGACGGTAACATTTATCAGCATGAAAATATGTAACATTTGATCCAGCAGTTGTAATTCTAGGAATTTTTCTGATAACTGTATAGCACATACATGCTTGTCAAATTTATTTGCATAAAGATAGTCATTACCATATAGTTTGCAATAGTAAGAAACTGGAAATGAACTTACATGTAGGAATGATACTGGAAATGCTCACATAGGGAGAGAAACCAACAGAGGCCTCATTAGCAAATGATGACATATTTCTACAATGAAATATTAAGCATCTACTTTGAATAAATTAGTGATCTGTGGAGTGAAATAAATCAATCTCCAAGATGCATCATTAACACAAAAAACAAAGGACACAGACCATTGTATGTGGAATGCTCCTATCTGTGTAAAAGGTGTAAATGTGCTCAGAGGTGGGATTGCTGGATCATAGGATAGTCCTATTTTTAATTTTTCAAGGAATCCTCATGATAGAACCCATTTTTTCATAATGGCTGTAGTAATTTACATTCCTATCAGTAGTGTGTAAGGGTTGCCTTTTGTCCACATCCTTGCCAATACTGGTATCTTTTGTCTTTTTGGTAATAGCCATTCTAACTGAGATATCTCATTGGAGTTTTAATTTATGAGCTCTCACCAAAAAATGATAACTATGTGAGATACTGAATTTCTTTTCTTTCTTTTTTTTTTTTTTAATTATTTTTACCACAGAAATTTTTTTTTTTTTTTCAGTTTTTGGCCAGGACTGGGTTTGAACCTGCCACCTCCTGCATGTGGGGCCGGTGCCCTACTCCTTTGAGCCACAGGCGCTGCCCCGATACTGCATTTCTTAATTAGCTAGATTTAATCATTGTCAATGATTCAACCAATGTCTCTGTACTTCAAAACTTTGTGTTATACATAATAAAAAAGGAATGTTATATGTATGCTTAATGTTTTTTTAAAGTATATATGTACATTCTCTAGTAGTGGGGGTTGCATCCTGGGAAGATAGCTTGAAGTAGCCTCGGAGGGAGAAATACTTCTGACTTGTGCCCCTTTTTATCCTGTGAATTTTGAACCAATTGCATGTTACACTACTCAGTAAAACAAAATAAAAATTTTTTAAAATAAAATAAAATTTAATTTAGTTATACTACTACTCTCCTCCTAAAACTTATTGCTATTGCTGCCGTAACTACAAATCCTCCCCAGGCCCATGTCATAGTAAGCCTCTTCTGGGCACACAAGAGGATGTGCACGCATCACAAGTTATGATCCTTTACATTTTTTTTTTTATTTCAGTCAATTCAGGGGTTATAATTCAAATTTTGTTACCTGGATATATTGTATATGGGATAAGTCTGTGCTTTTAATGTACCCATCACCCAGATAGGGTGCACTGCACCCAATAGGGGATTTTCCAGCCGTCATACCCTCTTGCCATCCCCTGCCTCCTTTGTGAGTCTCCAGTGTCCATTATGTACTCATTGTTCAGCTCCCACTTATAAGTAAGGACATGTGGTATTTGGTTTTCTGTTCCCGACTTGACCTCTGGTTCCATCCAAGTTGCTGCAAGTTGCTTCTCTGTTCTTTTTATGGATGAGTAATACTTTAGGGTGTGTGTTTTTCAATATTTCACACCAGTCCTTCCTTCTTCAAATCACAAATACCTTAAAGCACATTGTATTTACATCATCCATTACTAGCCAATCACAAATTGTTAGTATTTTAGGGCATGCAGTTATGTGATTGGTATCTGCAAGGCTAGTTTGATAGATGTGCTAAAAATCACTGTTCTGAGTATCTGGGCTGTAGTTCTGGTAGCCTTATTGGAATCAAGGCAGTGCTGGTTTTGTTCACAATTTATTAAGATAACAGATGTGGCACCCGCTTATTGGTTTGTCTTTATTTTAAAAGAAAACAGAAAAAGCTCTGCCAACAGCAAATGATGCCGTTAAGTGGTATGCAAAAGTTGTGAATGTTGAAATTTAACATGCTTCATATTATAACCAACCCACAAGAATATTGTGGTCAATTGTGTGAATTCTAAATCAGTGTATACTGTACTATTGAAATTTGTATTTAAAGGCAAAGATATGAGTAATTGTTGATGTAATTGGGGAAAGGGTTAAGATATTCATTAAGTAACAATGAGAAACGCAACAAACTTCCTTTTTTATGCCTTATGAATAAAAGAGTGTGGAATGTCCAGTGAAGTTTTATGCACAAGAGCCTAAAGGAGGGGGGTATTCTGGAGGCAGGGACTGTGTCTTCTCTATGTTTGTTCTGTACAGCTCTCAGCACACTCTTGGTGCTTGATAAATGTTATATGATACCAATAACTAAGCACATTTGTAGATCTTTTTTCAAATGTCTTGTGCAACATTTGGTTAATGTACAATGGTTGGTTTGAAACTATTATGTAAAATTTGCCTCTCTAAATCTAATAAAAAACAAACTGAAAAATATAGAAAAACCTTACAGTGAAATTTTATTTTAGACATAAATCATGTGTTCAGTGTTATGTACAAATTGTAAGTGTCCAGCTTGATGATTAACTCAAATTGGACCTCTTCATGTAATCAGCACAAAACTCCAAAATTCAAAGAACATTTCAGCACTCCAGCATCCTGTTTTAGTTAAAATCTTGCAGAGAAAAACCATCATACCACCACCCTGACTTCTAAGGTGATATTGTTAATTTTGCTTGTTTCTTTATTTTTATTTTTTCAAGACAGAGTCTCACTCTGTTGCTCTGGGTATAGTGCCTTGGTGCCATAGCTCACAGACTCAAAGTCCTGCCTCAGCCTCCTCAGTAGCTGGATCTACAGGTGCCCACCACTACTCTCGGCTAACTTTTATATTTTATATGTAGTAGAGGCAAGGTCTCACTATAGCTCAGGTGGTCTCAAACTCCTGGACTCAAACGATTCTCCCTTCATTGTCCTCCCTCTTTGGAGTCCCAGAGTGCTAGGATTATAGTGTGAGCCACCACGCCCTCCCCAGCCCATTTTGCCTGCTTTTGAACTCTATGTAAATGTCCTTTTCATGTCTACCTTCTATCATTCCGCATGACCTTTGTGGGAGATATCCACTTTGTTATGTGTGGCTGTAGTTTTGTCATTCTCATTTTGCTAACTCATTGTGAATATACCACGACTTATTTATCCACTTTACCACTGAGTGGACATTCAGGCATTTTCTCGTTTGTAGCTATGAATATTCTTGCATGGGTCTCCTAGTGAATGCATGTGTACATTTTTGTACGGTGGACCCCAGGAGTGAAACTGCTGGGTCATGAGATAGGCTCATAGTCTGCCTAAGTAAAACAAATTTGTAAACATGGTTCTACCAGTATACACTCTCATCAGCAGCACATATGCAGATTGCATTTTCTCTCCATCCTACTCAACAATTGATATTGTCTGACCTTAATTTTAGCCATTCTGCTGGGTGTGTAGTGGTATCTCACTGTTTCTAATTTGCATTTCCCTGATGACTAATGAATGAGATTTGCTACCTTTTTGTATGTTTGTTGGACATTTGAATATCCTATTTGTGAAGTGTTTGTTTATATTTTTGCCCAGTGTCGTTTAGAGTTGTGTGTGTTTTTCTTATTGATACATAGAAATTCTTTATATAGTATGGAAGTGAGTTCTTCATCAGATATTCATTGCAAATATCAGTATTATTTTTATATAGAGTAATACTTATTAGAATATTATTTACAATAGGGAAACATTTGAAACAATCTACTTGGCCAGTATTATTGTTTAGATAGAATATGACACACAGACAAAGTTAGAGATTAGACAACTGTGTAAATGATAGTTCTTAAATAAAATTAATAGGATTTATATATCTCATAATTCTTTATTTTTTTTTACATTTATGAATTTTAATCAATAATTACCATCCAAAACAGAAAGCACTCAGCCCAAAGGGGGTCACTGTTGAATCCTACATATAATGGAATATTATTCAGCCTTAAAAAGAAAAGAAATTATATAAGGTATCTACAGTAGTCATATTCATAGAGACAGGAAGATGAATGGTGGTCTCCAGGGATTGAAGGGATGAGGGAAATGAAAATTGTTTAATGGGTATTGAGTTTCAGTTTTATAAGTGAAAAACTCGTAGAAGTTGGAGAAATCGGTTGCACGACAATGTGGATCATAATTCTTATGATAGTGTCTTAAGGGATTACAAATTTTTTTTTTTCATTTCAACATTTTAAAATTTTCATTTTTCATCCCTGTGAGTACATAATAGTTGCATATATTTATAGGGTATATGTGATGTTTTGATAGAGGTTTATAATGTATATCAATCAAAGGGTAATCGAAATATTCATCACCATTATCTCAAAATTTTATCACTTCTTTGTTTTAGGAACATTGCAATTCTACTCTTTTAGTTATTTTAAAGTATACCTTAACTTATTGTTGATTATAGTTGCTTTGTTGTGCTATGAAATATTGTTCATTCTAACTATTAACTTTATTTTTTTACCCATTAATAATCCAGATACTCTTGCCTCCTTCGTTACAATTAGCATAGTATATTTTCCCCATCAATGTACATGTGTCTTTAAGTTGAGTTTCTGGTAGGCAACATGCGAGGTCTGACAATTAAGTCCATGAATGCATCCTAGGAAAAGTGCTACATACCTCATTGCTGAATATCACCATGGTCACCTTTGAAGTACTCCTGTTGGGAGGCTATGCATCGATGCCAGCACCTAGTCTGCTCTTCAAAGTAATTTTGTAACTCTTTTCTGAAGTGACCATCAAAGCTATCATTGTACAGTACACAAAAATATGCAACGACAAGGGGTGCTAATCAGCAAGACACCACCATGACGCGAACACAGCTGTGAGTCATTGATCGCTAAGGTTCTGAAACCTTACTGAGTTGCCAACTGGGACATTTCCCCCCTTTTTTATTTTTTAGAAGTTTTCTTAAAATTTCAAAATATTAAGGAAGTAGAAATGTTTTTGGTTGCATGGATTACTTTTGTAATGCTTGAATCTGGGCTGTAAGTGTGCCCATCACCCAAATAGTATTCACTGTACCCAGAGTACAATGGTAGGTTTTATACCATACCCTTCTCCCCCATCCTCCCTGCTTGACCTGCACTGAGTTTCCCTTCACTCTGTACATGTGGTTCTCACTGGATAGTTGCACTTTAATAGTGAGTGCATGTGTGCTTGTTTTTCCATTCTTGAGATACTTAGCTTAGGATAATGGACCCCAAATTCCTTCCAAATTGCTCCAGAAAGCATTAATTCATCCTTTTATTATGGCTGAGCAGCACTCTGTAGTATACATATGCTGTATTTTTTCAGTCCACTCGTGAATTGAAGGGCACTTGGGTTGATTACACATCTTTGCAATTGTGAATTGTGCTACAATAAACATTCAAGTATAGGTGTTTTTCTGATAAAATGACTTCTTTTCCTTTGGGTAGATTCCCATTAGTGGGATTGCTGGATCAAATGGTAGGTCTAAATTTAGTTCTTAGAGGAATATCCAGACTGTTTTCCACGGAGGTTGTACTAATTTACAGTGCCTTCAGCAGTGTATAAGCATTTTTTTCTCTCTGCATCCATGCCAACATCTATTATTTTTGAATTTTTTAAAAAAGCTATTGTAACAGGAGTGAAGTGATATTGCGTCATGGTTTTGATTTGCATTTTCCTGATGATTAGTGATATTGAGCATTTTTTCCCATATGTTTGTTGGCCATTTGTCTGTCTTCTTTCAAAAATCTTTTGTTCATGTTTTTTCCCCACTTTTTAATAGGGTTGCTTTTTTCTTGCTAATTTGTTTGCATTATTTGTAGATTCTAATTATTAGTCCTTTACTGAATATACAGTTTGCACATATTTTCTCTAATTCAGTAGGTTGTTGTTTCCTCTGTTGATTTTTTTTTTTTTTTTCACAGTTTTTGGCTGGAGCTGGGTTTGAACCCACCACCTCCGGCATATGGGGCTGGCACCCTACTCCTTTGAGCCACAGGTGCTGCCCTGTTGATAATTTTCTTCACCATGCAGAAGCTTTTTAATTTAATAAAGTCCTACTTATTTATTTTCATTGCAGCTGTAATTGCCACTGGAGTCTTAGTCATACATTCTTTGCCTAGACCAACATCTAGAAGAACTTTTGCTACATTTTCTTCTAGAAATCTTATGGTTTCACGCCTTACATTTAAGTGTTTTATCCATCTTGAATTAATTTTTGTGACTGGTGAGTGATGGTGGTCTTGTATCATTCTTCTGCATGTTACTCTCCAATTTTCTTAGCACCACTTATTGAATAAGGATTCTTTTTCCCCATGTACATTGTAGTGTGCTTTGTCATAGATCAATTGGCTTAGATAGATGGTTTTATACTTGGATTCTTTATTTTGTTCCATTGATACATGCCTCTGATTTTACACTCCGAAGGGATTGCAAAGAATGAGGCTCTAGTTTTCAGTAGTTACAAAGTATTGCAAAAATCATTTCCCTTTTCTGAGGCTCATCTTACCCATCCAAGAAATGGATGCCTTGGTCAGTCCCTGCATGTCATACCCTAGGATTCTTTAGTGCTGTGAGTATAAGTTGAAACTGCCCTGTTTGAAAATTTCATATCAGCAATCTCCCTGGGAGTTATAAAGCATTATTAACACACAGGTCCCAGCTACCGTGTGAACACAGGTTCATTTATCAGACAAACCAGATATCCTAATGGGATGGGCCATGGAAAGGTGCCAGTTTGTGCCTTGATGAGAAGACCAGAATGTTGAGGACAGACTGGGAGAACCGGCCTGCCCACTGTGCTTCATAGCCAAGCTGGGAGGGGGCTGTGTCAGAGGGATGTTCTGGGAGCCTGCTGGTTTCAGAACCCTGTGAATATCCAGGAGAAGAGGTGACCTCCAAGGCCAGGACTTGACTCCAGGACATTCAAGTGTGATGTCTCATTTGCTGCTTCAAAGCACAAAACCTCATGTGACTCACTATTTCTGGGATTTGGGGCATCACACCTACTGGGCATGTGCAAGCAAGTGGTCCAGGAGGAGGGCTGACTGAAGAAGGTCTTTTTTTTTTTGGTGGGAGGGGGGGAGGGAAAAGGCTGTGAATTGCAGTCTGAGCAGACTGAGAGTGACCAGTGCCTGACTGGTTTGGAAGGTAGTGAGGAAGACTATTTGGGAAGAGGCTCTCTATGATGGACACCTGTAGGATGCATCTTCAAAGTTGAGAGGTCAAGAACAAAGGCACCTCTAGTCTGGTCCAGGAGGAGGTCCTGGGTCCACCCTGGTCCTTCTGACCACTGCCTCCCAGTTAACGCTATTTACATTTGTGGGACTTACATTTAGCAAAGAAGAATTACTTTGTGAGACTCCAACATTTCCTTATATGCTTGATGCTCATGATGAAACTTCATGGGAAGTAGGCGACTTCTACACAGTTTTCTCTGGGTGAAGTGGCCAGGTCTGTTTGCTCCTTGAAAGAGCAGTTTGTATGAACTTCCCATTTTAGTGAGTAGGAGATAGCAGGGGCAGGAGGTAGCAGGGGCAGGACAAGGTTTCTGAATTTCATATGGATGAATCTGTGGAGAACTGAGGAAGGGTGGAGTGGGGGGAGGGAGGGGAATTTTCTTCTTGCCCTGTCTGGACAGCAGGCCATCCCTGCATTTACCAGAAGTGCAGTGGCTGGAATGAGGGCGTGAACACATCAGTATCTCCCATAAGCTCATAAACCCCCCACCAACTGACTGGCCCTCTCTGGACCAAGTAAACCCCAGAAAAACCTTAAAACTGAGTTCCCTGTCATAATGGATGACAGGAATGGAGGTCAGACATGCCTCATTATATCCCCTTCTGTTTGGAGTTTAAACATAATAATTCACCAACATTCATATTAAAAGAGAGATCATTAGACTGACAAGACAGTCTGTTTTTGGCAATAGATACCACATTATAAACCAGATGCAAGGTCATGCCAGGCCTGGGGTAAGTCACGCCTTACAACCCATAAAATCTACTTAAACAGGTCATTAATTCATTCGTTTTTTCTTTCCTCCTACAATGTAATGGATAACAGATCCTCTTCTCTTAAGCGTTCCTCCTTACTGACTTAAAATTTTTTATTAAATACTTAAAATTTTTTTTAACATATAAAAAGTATTCTTTTTGTCTTTTAAAACTTAGATTTAAGGGGTACAAGTGGTTTTTTATTACATGGCCCAGTTGCATAGAAGAGAAGTCTAGGCTTTTAATATATTTATCACCTGAACAGTGTACATTGTAACTAATAAATAATTTTTCATCTTCACCATCCTCTCATTTTTTCTCTTCTGAGTCTCCAATGTACATCATATGTACCTATTGCTAGCTCCCAACTTAAAAGTTAAAACATGAATTTTTTTTTCCCTTGAGTAACTTCACTTAGAATAACAGCCCCCAGTTACATCCAAATTGCCATAAAAGATAGGTTTTTTTATGGCTGAGTAATATTGCATGATATCTATATCTATATCTATCTATCTATCTATCTATCTATCTATCTATCCATCCATCCCACATTTTCTTTATCTACTCATCTGTTGGTGGACACTTAATATTGTTTCCACATCTTTGCAATTGTGAATTCTGTGCAATAAACATAGGTGCCTTTTTCATAGAATGACTTCTTTTCCTTTGGGAAGATTCCAAGTAGTGGGGTTGCTTGATCAAATGTTAGGTCTACTTTTAGTTCTTTGAGAAATCTTCATACTGTTTTACATCCCTATCAAAAGAGTATGTTGCCCTTGGTAGAGTGCTATGGCATCACAGCTCACAGCAACCTTAAACTCTTGGGCTTAAGTGATTCCCTTGCCTCTGCCTCCCAAGTAGCTACAGGTACCCGCCACAATGCCTGGCTATTTTTGTGTTGTTGTTGTTGGTCGTGGTGGTGTCATTGTTGTTTTAGCAGGCCTGGGGCAGGTTTGAACCCGCCAGCCCCAGTATATGTCACTGGTGCCCTAATCAATGATCTACGGGTGTCGATCCAGATGATGAGTACTTTTTTATGTGTTTGTTGGCTGTTCATCTGTCCTCATGAGAAAAGATTCTTCATGTCCCTTGCTTATTTATTAATGTGGTTGTTTGTTAATTTCTTGTTGATTTGCTTGAGTTCTTTGTAGATTCTGGTTATTCCCCCTTTGTTAGATTTGCAACATGCAAATATCTTCTCCCATTATGAAGATTGTCTCATTGCTTTGTTGATTGTGTCCTTAGCTGTGCAGAAACTTTTTTTAACTTTATCAGGTTACATTTATTTATTTTTGTTGTTGTGGCAATTGCCAGTGGAATAGAAATTCTTTTCCCTGGTGTATCCATTGTTTACTTTATCAAAGATCAGATGGCAATATGAGGCTGGTTTCATCCCTAAGTTCTCTATTCCATTCCATAGATCTATGTCCCTATTTGTGTGTCAGTACCATGCTGTTTTGATCACTATAGACTTGCAGTATAATCTGAAGTCTGGTAACATGATGCCTTCAGAATTGTTCTTATTTCATAGAATTGGAGGTTTGAATTGAAACGTAGTCAAGGTTTTTGTTTGGTTCCATATGAAACATAGAACAAATTTTTCAAGATCGTCAAATTATAATGTTGATATTTTAATGGGGATTGCATTAAATCTGTAGATTGCTTTGGGTAGTATAGATATTTTAACAATGTTGATTCTTCGTAGCCACAAGCATGGTATGTTCTTCCATCTGTTAATATCCTCTCCTATTTCATTTTTCAGGTCTTCACAGTTCTGTCTGCAGAGAAACTTCACGTCTTTGGTGTATATTCCAAGGTATTTTATTTTCTTTGATACTACTGTGAAGGGAATTATTTTTTTAATATGATTATTAGCTTGATTGTGGTTGGCATATATGAAAGTTACTGATTTGTGAGCATTGATTTTTATCTCCTGAGATGTTAGCATATTTCTTGATCACTTCCAAGTGAGCCCTGCTCAGTTTGCCTGGAAGCGGACTCTCTGGGACTGAATGTTACCTTTTGGGTCAGTGTGCTCACAGTTTCCCATGGAAATAACATGGGCTGCAATAACCGGTAGCTGGAATACCACTCCCCACAATGTTGTGGAGTCCTAGCATTGGTGTCTAAGGTCAGACTGCATGGCCACTGAGTCTTGGCTTCAATCTCTGCCCGCCAGTGTAGGCTTTTCTCACACTGACAATAGGAAGAACCCAGGAGATAGGGAGAGCCTTCCCCAGGGGACAACCATGATTCACCCAAATGTGCCTTGCCCCTTTGCACTTCTTCATGGACAAAAGAGAAGAGGATGCTGTGTGCCTCACATTGAGAAATGACAGGATGCTGTGTGCCTCACAATGAGAAAGGCCAGGATGCTATGCCCCTCACCACAAGAAAGAACAGCATGCTGTGTGCCTCACCATGAGAAATGACAGGATGCTGGTGCCTCAACATGAGAAAGGACAGGATTCTGTGCATCTCACAAGGAAAAGGACAGGACGCTGTGTGTCTCACCCTGAAAAGGACAGCAAGCTGTGCCATTCAACATGGAAAAGGAAAGATGATGGTGCCTCACCATGAAAAAGGACAGTACACTGTGTGCCTCACCTTGAGAAAGGACAGGAGGCTGTTGTCTCACCATGAGAAAGGACAGGAGGCTGTTGCCTCACCATGAGAAAGGACGGGAAGCTGGTGCCTCACCATGAGAAAGGATGGGAAGCTGGTGCCTCACCATGAGAAAGGATGGGATGCTGGTGCCTCACCATGAGAAAGGACAGGATGCTGGAGCCTCACCATGAGAAGGTCAGAATGCTGTCTGCCTCACATTTAGAAAGGATAGGATGCTGGGAACCTCACACTGAGAAAGGACCGGAGGCTGTTGCCTCACCATGAGAAAGGACAGGATGCTGGTGCCTCACCATGAGAAAAGACAGGATGCTGGTGCCTCACCATGAGAAAGGACAGGATGCTAGTGCCTCACATTGAGAAAGGACAGGATGCTGGAGCCTCACCATGAGAAAAGACAGGAGGCTGTTGCCTCACCATGAGAAAGGACAGGAAGCTGGTGCCTCACCATGAGAAAGGATGGGATGCCGGTGCCTCACCATGAGAAAGGACAGGATGCTGGAGCCTCACCATGAGAAGGTCAGAATGCTGTATGCCTCACATTTAGAAAGGATAGGATGCTGGGAACCTCACATTGAGAAAGGACAGGAGGCTGTTGCCTCACCATGAGAAAGGACAGGATGCTGGTGCCTCACCATGAGAAAGGACAGGAGGCTGGTGCCTCACCATGAGAAAGGACAGGATGCTGGAGCCTCACCATGAGAAAGGACAGGATGCTGGAGCCTCACCATGAGAAAGGACAGGATGCTGGTTTCTTACCAGGCTGCATCTTTGACTTTATGTTTCCCTAATCAAACCTTTTATTTTTTTATATTTTTAATTTTTTTTTTTTTTTTTTTTTTGAGACAAAGTCTCACTACATCACCCTCGGTAGTGTGCTATGGCATCATAGCTCACAGCAACCTCCATCTCTTCTGCTGAAGTGATTCTCTTGCCTCTGCCTCCCAAGTACCTGGGACTACAGGTGCCCGTCACAACTCTCGCTTTTTTTTTTTGTAGAGATGAGGTCTCACTCCGGCCCAGGATAGTCTTGATCCTCTGAGCTCAGGGCAGTCCATCCTCCTTGGCTTCCCAGAGTGCTAGGATTACAGGCATAAGCCAGCACAGCTGGCCAGACCAGTTCCTTATACCCATTCTGAGTGACAGGGTGTTGTTTGGCCTCATTCACCTCTTCACAGGAGTGACCCTCTGTAAGTTGGTTTAAAAAGGAGGATCATGCACCCTCAACATTCCGAGCCACCTCCTTTAAGTGGTTTGCATCTTTTAGTTCACAGGCTCCATGCTCTGGTCCTAGAGACAGAAATAGGGAGCATATTCATGAGTCTTAATGATATTTGATAACAAACAAACATTACTATGGCTTTTGTTTTTGTGTTTGTGCACAAAAACTCTTCTGGGTTGTTGGGTTCCTGGACAGATCATTGCCTGGTCTGGATAGCTGGGAGGGAATTTTAAAATTGCCATATGTCTGGGGACAAAAGTCCTCATTAATCCTCAAGTTTCTAGGGTCATTCTAGAGTTCCTTAATTCATTTCCTTATTCTGAATTATAAGCCCAAATCTTCAATGTCCAAAAGTAAAACATATATAAAGCCAGGCCTCACTTTTACTTATACAAGGATTGCTTCAGCAGTTTTTTGAAAATGTTAATGACCATGACCTGGCTCAGTGCTGATGTCCCTGACAAGGATGAGTGGGAAAGGGTTTTCTCTGGCAAGTGTCATATCATTGAGAAAGAATCCAGGAAACACTCAAGTTCTGCCACTAAGAGTGTGAAGATGACAACAGCAACTAACAGCGCTGTGGCGGACGTTGTTGTTTTACTTGCTTAGGTCCCTTTCCCTGACATTAATTGTGGCACCTCTAGCTTGTCCTGGGAACTCCCTTTTACCCCATCAGTCCACGTGGTTCAAGCAAAGCTGATTGTGTCATCCAATGTCCATTTCACAATTCCTGAATGGGTCCTTAGAACTATGACACAGAGCTTCGCATTCTTCTTTCCAGGGGAAGGATTTAGGTGGAGACCTAGAGGCACCTTTAATCAAATGCCTCTCACCTGATATCTGAAAAAGTCCAATATAATGCAAGAACTAAAACCAAGCCGTCAGCAATTCACTGGATGCTATAATAAATTGAATTAGTGAAGTGAAAATTATTCCAGTACTCAGGTGTAAAGGATAAAGAAATAAAAATGAACCTAAATCTGACATTTGATACTATTTTTATTAACATTGGAATGTTTTATCTTGAATTTTATTCATTGTAATCAAAGAATAAAAATCTAGTGAAACCACAAAAAAAAAATAAATAATAAAAATGAGGAAAATGGATGAGAGCAGAGAGGAGAGACTGGGAGGACAGATACAGGCAATTCAAAGTAGGCATTACATAAATCACCTACGTGCCTATCCCCATTTTAGTGGTGTGCTGGTAACACATCAATAAATTACTTAACCTTGGTTCTTGTCCAGTGCTTGTTCAATTGTCTGGACCACAGCACATACACGTGACCACAGGAGTCTTTGAGTGTTTCTTTTTTGTCATCCTTCCCAATTGATGCTCAGAGTCTGGTGTCTCTCCCTGGCAGCAGACTGGATGTTGGAAGCATCAGTGCTGTCTAGTTAAAGACCTGCAGGAGCACCTGAGCTGAAAAGGTTGGGCTTATTGCTGGTTGCAATGAGGGAGCTTTCACTTTCCCTGGGTCTGTGGGTGCCTCAGTGAGGACCAACTATAGGATTTGGGCCTTGGAGAGTTTAAGGAAGAGTTGTTAGATGTTGCCAGGAATTGGGGGTAATTTTATGGGTATCTTCATAACTCTAATCTAGAGACAGGAATACTTGGTAAGGCCAAAACTGTAATAGTTAAAGAAGGAGGAGCCAGTAGTATTAGCTAGAATTGGGGGTGTGATTATGTTAAGAAGGGTTTGAACCGTGCATGTGATTACAAGGTGGTCTTCTTTTTGTCTTGTGTGGCCTTGTCTGATGTTGATGTTCTGGTTAATTTCCAATAGAACACCAGGCCAGCTTTTGGCTGTTAGGGGCTGTTTGACATTTCTCTGAAGAAAGGGAGATGCCTTTTCCCCCGTCCTACATCTGAAGCCACCTCCAGTTACCTGGCAATAGCAGCTGCCTGGCTCCTGGGTTCTGCTCAAGCAGGGCAATTTGCAAGAGCAGCAGCAGCAGCAACAGCAGCAGCTGGGATTTGGACTCTGGCTCCAGCAGGAGTAGCACCTGGTGACTATATAGCCTCCAGGGTTGCTGCAGCTGCCTGGGAGAACAGACTCCTGGCATCCTGCGAATGGATGCAGGCAGAGGCAAGGGCTCCATCAGCCTCAGCATTGGGTTCAGGGCAACATTTTTTGTTTTGTTACACAGTCATATGAGTATAACCTCAACCTTCCCTTTTGCTCCTTTATCCTGTCTAACACTCTTAAATACCTGGAGTGCTTTCATAAATGGTCATGAATTGGTGATGTCTCTTTATAACCAGTCCTGTGATTTAACATCAATGTCTGTGTCTGACTTCACGACCTCCTGAGTGACAGAATTTCACTGTCAGTGCAGCATCTCTCACACTGAGGCTGTGGAACCTGAGGACATCTGCTTGAATCTGTGAGTTCGCGGAGGGAGGAGTGTTGGTGTGGTTCTTAGGCTTCTCCTGCATCTGTGGGTGAAACAGCCCTACTCACGAACACCTGCTGTGTGTGTTGCTGTGCTGGGCACAAACACACACCTGGCATTTCTCCTTTGGTGTTGCCTGTTTACACATGCAGCACTGCACTGCTCTGAGCTCAGTACAGGGTGTGTGAAAGGCACCTGTAAAGTTGTCTCAGCTAACCTCTCCAGGCAGGAGGCAGACAAACTGTTTACAGTTTGACAATAATTACCTGGAAAGAATAATCATCTTCCTGTCTTGAGACTGCTTTAGATTCTGAACTCTAAAATAATCGAGAATATATCTCTAAATTTACCAACACCCTGCCAAGCAGACCCTATTTCAGGAGAAGCAAACACATGAAAAATGTGTAAACTTAGAAAGATTAATTTAGATTGTATGTTTTAAAGCTGCAATCCCCAAGAAGGTTCAGAAGATGACATGATGTTTACAAATGCCTTTTATATCTGAATCTTTAGAGGCACGGCTATAGTAATGAAATCCATTGAAATGGCTTCTTTTGGTGAGGGTCAGGGGCTGATCACTCCTTGGGGTGACAGTGGAAAGTCCTGGTGATACAGCACTGTGGACCCCAGCATGGGGAAGGAGGTTGTGAAGTAAGCAGAAGGGTTATTGGCCCAGAGGACATGGGGAAGACTAGCAGGGGTGGAGGTCTTGGCCAGCTTGGGGGAGTTTGTGGTGTGGCATGATCTTGGTGGAGAGGCTGCAGTTCAGTTATGTTGGCTCACTGCTCTGAAGGCCCTCTGTGAGCTTTCTTGTAATCTTCCACACTTCTAGGACATCTACCCCTTCCCAGCCTCCCTAACCTGACTCTGCCAGTTCAGTTTTCCAGCTGAGTAATTAAAGTTGAATAGAACCCTTTAGAATTCCCCTTTCTTATCTGTGCCTCTACTACACCTGTAATGTGTTCTAGTCTTTTCAAGTCAAATTTTAGGTTGTCTCTGAAAAATGAGCTTTCTCCTTGTTAGTCTAATCAGCCATTTCTTGGTTTTTTCTTAAGGGCCCACCTTTGCATAGAGATGGAAGAGAATGAAGCTCTTGTGAATCTGATTTTAGCAGATTCTCTTTTATTTTTATAGCTGCAAACACGTTTGTACTAGATACTCCCTTGCTATGCAATGAGTCAGTGTTTTGCAAACACCACTAATCATGCAGATAAGAGCAGCCATGGACTGTTTTCTCGTTTACTCACAGAAACTTTCTTTCTGTGAGGAAAGGGAAAGGACAGAAGGGGCTGCATTTTCAATGAGATTATACCAGTAGTCTGGGAGCTTTGTCAGAAAACTTCCATCAAGGCATCTTAAATCTTTTTTGTTTCCCTCTTGGGCTATTTTCCTTGGCTGTTCAATTGTATTCAACTGCAAAAGGTTATAAATACAGTTTAATGTGAGCAAGCCTATCTTCCAATGAATTTCCCATCCCTCCAAACAATAGTTAATCATCTTTCCCCCTTCACTGCTGCAAATGAACAGAAGATTAAGTACTGTTGCCAGGATGAACTCCCCATACAAAGCAAGAGGAGGCAGCTTCTCTGTGCTGCTGTTGCTTTGGGTTTCATGGGCTGTAGTGTTGGTCTGAAGCAAATGACCCTTCAGGATCTGTTGGGCAGTTAGAAATTGCTTGACAGTTAGTATATATTCAGTTAAAAATCTCCACATGGAAAATTGAATAAAACCAAGGTGGAAACTGATGAAATGCAAATACATTCTGTCCTATTTCCCACCTTTCTTTGCCATATGCCTGCCCAATTATTTACCTGCTTAATAAGAATCTGGGAGTTTAGGGATATTTCAGAATGTAACATGGCTAATTCTGAAAGCCTTCTTATTTAGGCTGATTCATAAATGGACCAAGGAAAACAGGTGGATTAGATTAACCATTCATTGGGCCATAACTCCTTTTCCAAGTTGCCTGTTGGACTTTGGGCCCCATGAAACACAGTGTAGGAGATGCAGACAGACCATGCACTTTGTCCCTGGAGAGAGAGAGCATTCTCTCCACTGCCCTGCTCGTTACTCCCTGACCTGGTCACTAAGCATGGCAGCCAAGCAGATCTCTGAAGTCTCTTTTCTCTTCCCTTAAGCTTTCCCACTAGAGCAATTCCTAAAGTGACAATTCTATGTCTCCACAGTGCTGGACCTACCCACAGCTTTTTATGACCTTCAGAGTTCTGTGTATTCTTGTAAAAGTGTCTCATCTCAAAAGCATCAAAAGGACCATCTAATGGGCCTATATTAGCAGCACAGTAAATGCAGTTATGCTGACATACCATATATACTCGAGTATAAGCCAAGTTTTTTCAGCACAAAATTTGTGCCGAGTTCGGGTTTTTCGGCACCAATTTTGTGCCGAAAAAACTCGGCTTATACTCGAGTATATATGGTACCTCTGGTCTTTTAATCCTTGTTAGGCCAGATGCAGCCTCCCAGTTGTCTGATGTTGGGCCTTCAGGGAGGAGGAGAGAGGCTGCTTGTCCCATGCTTGTCCCAGGGAGGAGGAGAGAGGCTGCTTGTCCCATGCTCCCCAAGCCTCTGACTGGCTCAGTGTCCCACGCCTGTTCAGTCTTCTGCCTAGATAGCTGCTGAAATTCCATGTATTTGCATGTTTCTTGGTTAATTCCAGGGCCTTTGTGATGGGTGAGGGGCCAAAGCCCCCTGTGATCAGAGCCCTCAGGATGCATGCTTTTATGTGGAATCAGCAGCATTCAGGGATGGAAGGTAGATGGTGGTCAGACCTGTGCTTCTCTCACCCCTGTATACTAGGTCACGGGCAGCAGTGCAGCCACCCCAGCTGAGATGAAGCTAGCATTGGGCCTCCCTAATCCAGCTCTTCACCCTGCTACTGTACCTCCTCTGCTTAACACTTCCAAATTAGGGGACTCACAACCTCAAGAATCATTTCCCCTGTTTAATAGAAAATCTTTCCTCATGTTAAAGTATAGCAGAGTGGGGGCAGAGGCAACATGTCTCACTGAAGCCAGCTTTCCACAGAGGCTCCCGTCCAGAAGGAGAGTTAAAGGACAGAAATTTAGCAAATAACCAGGTGGATTAGAGCTGTGCCAAGAGAGAAGGTTGAAGAATGCACTTAAACCCTGCTGAGGCAAGCTGCGACCCCAAGGATACAAACAAGAGGTACAAAATCCATCGCCAAGCAGATGGGAGTCCCCTCTCCCATTAGAATGACTCAGAGTACCCCATAAACAAATGAACAGAGTTCAAAAGTCCTCCTATTATATCTAATGGGAGAGACTCTCTAAAAACTGGACCTACTTCCCCTACTAGGGTGCCATGGTGCTCTCCTGCCAGGCATAAAACTATAAAACTGTATATATTCTCTACCTGCAATTCTGAGCTCCCAGCACTCCTCTCCACTCTCACTCTGAGGTCTGGAAGCCTGTCCACCAGGAGTCGATATTCTTGGGTATTTTCTCAAGAGGTGTGGACAGGGCATGGACTGCTGCTGGTCATTGCTGATTCTGTGGCACAGGAGTGAGGAGAGGATGGTCAGCTGAAAGGGAACCACACAGGAGTGGTGGTGCCCTGAGGCGCAGAGCAGCAGCCATTTTTGGCAACAATAAGGCTCACCCCTGTATATTCTGAAGTCACACCCCTTGTCTCTCTGGGCAACCAGAGGAGGCTGGGCAACTTCTACGGTGGCAGCCACTGGCAGAACAGATCTGGGACTGAAATGCAGGCCCCGTGAGTAAAGGGTTTGCCTGAGGCTGTACTGGCCTGGGTGGAGCACGGGGACTAGAAAACACTTGCAAAAAGCTGGCAGATTCCCTAGGTGGGACTTGCACAGAGGACCACTTTACTGAGCCTGGGACACACCCAGCCTCCAGGGGATCGTTAGCCCAGACAAAGGAGGGCAGCCAAGGCTGGAACTGACAACTAACCATGTGCCACTAGAATACAAATGGCACTGAGACCAGGCAGCAACCACAGACAGGACCTGAGGTGCAGGTTCTGTGAACTCTAACAGCCTCTCTTCTGCAGGGGAAGATAGCAGGACAGAAACAAGTTCTGTGAAGTTGTTCTGTTCTGGCAATGACATCTATCAGGGGCAGGACTGGAACTGAGTGAACAGCCCCAGCCTCCCTTAAGCACCCAAGGTTGTCAGGCCTCACCTCCCCCTTCTGGATAGTAGCCACACTCTGGCTGAGGAGACATAGATATCCCTGTGATTCAGGCAGCTGAAAACCCCTGGAGTATCTGCTCATTGGAGGCAACTGGGTCACAGCCCTGTGGGGTTATCAGTGACTGGGTGTGATAGTCGTGCTTGGTGGGGAAGAAGGCATCATCCTTCCCAGACTCATTGCTTTGCTGGGTGGGTCCTCCTGACCTCAAGGAGCATGGGAGCAAGTCATATTTGACTTGTCAGCATACCCCTGCAATCTAGTTGCCAGACCTTTTAAACTCTCCCAACTGAGACAGGTGCTGACTGAGACAATTGATTTGGACCTCTTGAATTGGGCCAATAGCCCGAGGACTATCCAAGTTGTATCCTGGGTGTGTGGTTGTAGGAAGGTTCAATTTTCCTTTTTCAATTGTTGCCTGTGGGGGGCGGGGTGACTTAATTGCTGGTATTTATCCACAGCTGAGACTTCAACCCAGAGTAACTGATTCACTAGGGTCGGAGTGAATTGTTTTCAGAGACCAGCTGAAAACAAGACAGAGCCACTTAGCCCCACCACAACAAGCAGGTCCCCAGTTTCTTAGGCCATAGCACTGTATGGGTCCTTGGAAAAGCTTGAGGGAAAAAGGTACAGACACCAGTCCCAGCTTTTGGGCAAAGGGCTGGTTAATCACTACTCCTGGAGCCCTGAACTCAACTTTTGTTTTATCCACTTATCTAGTCAAATGGTGTAAAATAATCATGGGGCAGAATCAGTGGAAAACTCTGGTAACATGAATAACCAGAGTAGATTAACCCCCCAAATGAAAGATATGGCAGACATAACTGAAGATACCATTTATAAACAGATGGCTGAGATGTCAGAAATCGAATTCAGAATTAGGATCGCAAACAAGATTAATAGAATGGAGGAAAAGTTGGAATTAAAAACTTAAGGAGCAATTCAAAAGTTGTCTCAAGAATTCAATGAATTTTGGGGCAGAGACAAGATGGCTGACTGAAGCCAGTTCTCCACAGAGGCTCCCATCCAGAAGGAGAGTTAAAGGACCGAAATTTAGCAAGTAACCTGGTGGATTTGAGCTGCTACAAGAGAGAATGTTGAAGAATGCACATCAACCCCGCTGAGGCGAGCTGTGACCACAAGGATATAAACAAAAGATACAAAATCCACTACCAAGTGGACGGGAGTCCCCTCTCCCATGAGAACGTCTCAGAGTGCCCCACAAACAAACAGGCAGAGTTCAAAGGTCCTCCAACTACACTCCACAGGAGAGACCCTCTAAAAACTGGATCTACCTTCCCTACTAGGGTGCCACAGCATTCTCCTGCCAGGCATAAAACTGTATAAAACTGTATATATTCTCTACTTACAACTCTGAGCTCCCAGCACTCCCCTCCACTCTCACTCTGAGGTCTGGAAGCCTGTCCCCCAGGAGTCTGGATTCTTGGGTGATTTCTCAAGGAGTGTGAACAGTGCCTGAACTGCAGCTGGTCAGTACTGACTCTGGGGCATGGGAGCGAGGAGAGGATGGTCGGCTGAGAGGGAACCACATGAGAGCAGAAGTTCCCTGAGGCACAGAGCAGCACCCATGTTTTTAGCACCATAAACTGTATAAAACTGTATAAAACTATATAAAACTGTACATATTCTCTACCTGCAATTCTGAGCTCCCAGCACTCCCCTCCACTCTCACTCTGAAGTCTGGAGGCCTGTCCCCCAGGAGTCTGGATTCTTGGGTGATTTCTCAAGGAGTGTGAACAGTGCCTGAACTGCAGCTGGTCAGTACTGACTCTGGGGCATGGGAGCGAGGAGAGGATGGTCGGCTGAGAGGGAATCACATGAGAGCAGCAGTTCCCTGAGGCACCAAACAGCAGCCATCATTTAACAACAATATGGCTCACTCCCTGTTATTCTGAAGCCACAACCCCCGTCTCCCTGGGCAACCAGAGAAGGCTGGCAACAGATCTAAAACGAATATGTAGGCTCTGTGAGTAAAGGATTTGGCTGAGATCATACTGACCTGGGTGGAGCAGAACCTGGGAAGTTCCCAGGGTGGGGCTGACACAGAGGACCGCTTTACTAAGCCTAAGAGGCACCTGGCCCTCAGGGGATTGTCAGCTTATAGACAAAGGAAGGCAGCAGGATAGAACTGACAGGGGAATTTAGCAGGAACAGAAACAAAATCCTACACAGTTGTTCTGTTCTGTTCTGTCAATAACATCAATCAGAGGTGGGGCTGGAACTGAGTGAACACTCCCCAGCCTTCATCAAGCACCCGAGGTTGTCAGGCCTCACCTAATCCTGCTAGATAGAGGCAGAGTGCAAGAGGCCTGGCTGAACAGAAATAGAATCCTTGTGAATCAGGCAGGTGCAAACCCTGGAGTATCTGTTCAATACAGGCAACTGGGTAAGCCAACTACAGGGCTATCAGTGACTGGGTGTGACAGAGGTGCAAGGCAGGGAAGGAGATATCAACCTTCCCAGACTGATCTATTTTCTGGGTAGCTCCTCCTGGCTCAATGCAGCACAGGAGCAAGCCATATCAGAGTAGTCACAAGACCCCTGTGATCCAGTTCCCAGAGAACTTTTAAACTCTCCCACCTGAGACAGGTGCTGACTGAGAGAATTGATTTGGACCTTTTGAAATGAGCCATTCTCCTGAGGACAATTCAGGTGGTGCCCTTGGTGTGTGGTTGTAGGAAGGTTTGATTTTTCTTTTCCAAATGTTGCCTGTGGTGGGCGGGGTGACTTAAATGCTGGTATTTCTCCAGAGCTGAGACTTCAACCCAGAGTAAATGTTCCACTAGGGTTGAACAGAAACCAGCTGAAAACAAGACAGAACCACTTAGCCCCTTCACACAAAACAGGGCCCAGGTTTCTCAGGCCATAGCACTGTTTGGGTCCTCGACAAAGCTCTATGGGAAAAATCAAAGAGTGTAAAACAATCATGGGGTGAAATCAGCAGGAAAACTCTGATAACATAAATAACCAGAATAGATCAACCCCCCCAAGGAAAGATATGGCAGATGTAACTGAAGATCCCAATAATAAACAACTGGCTGAGATGTCAGAAATAGAATTGAGAATTTGGATTGCAAAAAAGATTAATTAAGTGGAAGAAAATTTGAAATTAGAACTTTGAGCAGCAATTCAAAAGTTGGAATTAGGAATTCGAGGAGAAATTGAAAAGTTGTCTTGAGAATTTAACGGATTTAAAGACAAAACCACCAAATATTTAGACACACTGAACCAAAACTTTGCAGCTCTCAAAGAGCTAAAAAATACAGTAGAATCCCTCAGTAACAGAGTGGAGCAAGCAGAAGAAAGGATTTCTGACATTGAAGACAAAGCCTTTGAACACTCCCAAACTCTCAAAGAGGAAGAGAAATGGAGAACAAAAACGTATTATTCTCAGAGAGCTCTGGGATAATTCAAAAAAGGCTAATATCCACCTCATGGGAATCTCTGAAACTGATGAAGTGGCCTCACTAGGCACAGAGGCCCTTCTCCATGAAATTATGAAAGAGAATTTTCCAGACATGCCTAGAGATTCTGAAATTCAGATAGCAGACAGTTTCAGAACCCCAGCACGACTTAATCCCCATAAGACATCCCCAAGGCATATCATAATTGATTTCACTAAAGTTAATATGAAGGAGAAAATTCTCAAAGCTGCCAGACATAAGAAAACCATTACCTACAAGGAAAGAATATTAGATGACTGCAGATCTCTCTGCTGAAACTTTTCAAGCCAGAAGAGGGTGATCATCGACTTTTAATCTCCTACAGCAAAATAACTTTCGACCTAGGATCTTGTATCCAGGTAAACTGAGTTTCATTTATGATGGAGAAATTAAATACTTCAATGACATTTATGTGTTGAAAAAATTTGCCATAAGTAAACCAGCCCTTCAGGATATTCTCAGACCTATCCTCCATAATGACCAATTCAATCCTATACAACCAAAGTAAACTGACTCAGAAACTTCAGATCAAACTCCAATTTCCACATTGGTGAAAAAACTCAAAATGTCCACTGGACCTTTGAAAAACTCAATACCCAAAATTTCACCAGACCTATCAATATTCTCCATTAATGTTAATGGCTTAAACTGTCCTCTATAGAGGCATAGGTTAGCTGACTGGATACAAAAACTCAGGCCAGATATTTGTTGCATACAAGAGTCATCCATATTTCAGGCAAATGGTAATCAGAAAAAGTAGGTGTCGCAATATTATTTGCAGATACAATAGGCTTTAAACCAACAAAAATAAGGAAGGACAAGAATAGTCACTTCATATTTGTTAAGGGTAATACTCAATATGATGAGATTTCAATTATTAATATCTATGCACCCAACCAGAATGCACCTCAATTTATATGAGAAAATCTAACTAACATGAGCAACTAGATTTCCTACAGTTCCATAACAGTAGGAGATTTCAACACTCCTTTGGCAGTGTTGGATCGATACTCCAGCAAGAAGCTGAGCAAAGAAATTTTAGATTTAAAGCTAACCATTCAATATTTAGACTTAGCAGACATCTACAGAACATTTCATCCCAACAAAACTGAATACACATACTTCTCATCAGCCCACGAAACTTACTCCAAAACTGACCACATCTTAGGTCACAAGTCTAACCTCAATAATTTAAAGGAATAGAAATTATTCCTTGCATCTTCTCAAACCACTATGGAATAAAACTTGAGCTGAGTAACAGCAGGAATCTGTATACTCATACAAAAACATGGAAGTTAAATAACCTTATGCTGAATGACAGCTGGATCAGAGATGAGACTAAGAAAGAAAGTGCCAATTTTTGGAACAAAACGATAATGAAGACACAAACTATCAGAATCTCTGGGACACTGCAAAGGCAGATCTAAGAGGGAAATTTATAGCACTGCAAGCCTTCCTCAAGAGAACGGAAAGAGAGGAAGTTAACAACTTAATGAGACATCTCAAGCAACTGAAAAAGGAACAATATTTCAACCCTAAGCCCAGTAGAAGAAAAGAAATAACCAAAATTAGAGCAGAATTAAATGAAATTGAAAATAAATTCAAATTCTTTCAAAAAGAATAATACAACAAATCAATAAATCCAAAAGCTGGTTTTTTGAAAAGGTCAATAAAATAGATAAACCTCTATTCTCATCAATCAGAAACGACAAAGATGAAATAACAACAGACTCCTCAGAAAACCAAAAAATCCTTAATGAATATTACAAGAAATATTATTCTCAGAAATATGAAAATCTGAAGGAAATTGACTGATACTTGAAAGCACGTCACCTTCCAAGACAGCCAGAATCAAGTGGAAATGCTGAACAGGCCCATATCAAGTTCGGAAACAGCATCAACTATACAAAACCTCCCTAGAAAGAAAAGCCCGGGACCAGATGGTGTCACGGCAGAATTCTACCAAACCTTCAAAGAGGAATTATTACCTATATTACTCAACCTGTTCTAGAAGATAGAAAAAGAAGGAAGACTACCCAACACGTTCTATGAAGCAAACATCACCCTGATCCCCAAACCAGGAAAAGACCCAACAAGAAAAGAAAACTATAGACCAATATCACTAATGAATATAGATGTAAAAATATTCTACAAGATCCTAACGAACAGAATCCAGCAAAACATCAAACAAATTATACATCATGACCAAGTCAGTTTTATCCCAGGGTCTCCAGGCTGGTTCAATATACGTGAATCTATAAATGTAATTCAGCACACAAACAAATTAAAAAAAACTAACAAAAATATGATTCTCTCAATCGATGCAGAAAAAGCTTTTGATAATATCCAGCATCCATTCAGGATCAGAACACTTAAGGAAATTGGTATAGAAGGGACATTTCTTAAACTGATAGAGGCCATCTACAGCAAACCCACAGCCAATATTATACTGAATGGAGTTAAATTGGAATCATTCCCACTCAGATCAGGAACCAGACAAGGCTGCCCATTGTCTTCATTGCTTTTTAACATTGTAATGGAAGTTTTAGCCACCACAATTAGGGAAGAAAAGGAGATCAAGGGTATCCATATAAGGTCAGAAGAGATCAAACTTTCGCTCTTCGCAGATGATATAATTGTGTATCTGAAAAATACTATGAACTCTACTACAAAACTCCTAGAAGTGATCAAGGAATACAGCAGCGGCTCAGGCTACAAAATCAACATTCATAAATTGGTAGCTTTTATATATACCAACAATAGTCAAGTTGAAAAAACAGCTAAGGACTATCCTATTCACAGTAGTGCCAAAGAAAATGAAATACTTGGGAATTTACCTAAAAAGAATGTGAAATATCTCTATAAAGAGAACTATGAAACTCTAGGAAAAGAAATCGCTGAAAATGTTAACAAATGGAAAAACATACCAAGCTCATTGCTGGGAAGAATCAACATTGTTAAAATGTCCATACTACCCAAAGCAATATATAATTTCAATGCAATTCCTATTAAAGCTCCATTGTCATACTTTAAAGATCTTGAAAAAACAATAGTTTGTTTCATATAGAATCAGAAAAAAACCTCGAATAGCCAAGACATTACTCAGAAATAAAAACAAAACAGGAAGAATCATGCTACCAGACCTCAGACTATACTACAAATCAATAGTGATCAAAACGGCATGGTGTTGGCACAAAAACAGAGAAGTAGATATCTGTAACAGAATAGAGAACCAACAGGTAAATCCAGCTACTTACTGTTACTTGATCTTTGACAAGCCAATTAATAACATTCAGTGGGGAAAAGATTCCCTATTTAACAAATGGTGCTGGGTGAACTGGCTGGCAACCTGCAGAAGATTAAAACTGGACCCACACCTTTCACCATGAACTAAGATAGACTCTCACTGGATTAAAGATTTAAACGTAAGGCATGAAACTATGAAAATACTAGAGGAGAGTGCAGGGACAACCCTTGAAGAAATCAGTCTGGACGAGTATTTTATGAGGAGGGCTTTGGGGGGCCCCCCCCCCCCCCCCCGGGCGCCGCGCGCCCACGAAACAATGGGGCGGGACGCTCGCGCAAATTGGGCTGGAGCGCCCCACACCC
>CAUYPK010072547.1:0-10065 GCA_963574355.1 Loris lydekkerianus | reverse complement strand
GTCATACTTCAAAGATCTTGAAAAAATAATACTTCGTTTTATATGGAATAAGAAAAAACCTCGAATAGCCAAAACATTACTCAGGAATAAAAACAAAGCAGGAGGAATCACGCTACCAGACCTGAGACTGTACTATAAATCGATAGTGATCAAAACAGCATGGTACTGGCACAAAAACAGAGAAGTAGATGTCTGGAGCAGAGTAGAGGACCAAGAGATGAATCCAGCTATTTACTGTTATTTGATCTTTGACAGGACAATTAAAAACATTCAGTGGGGAAAAGATTCCCTATTTAACAAATGGTGCTGGGTGAACTGGCTGATGATCTGTAAAAGACTGAAACTGGATCCACACCTTTCACTGTTAACTAAGATAGACTCTCACTTGATAAAAGATTTAAACTTAAGACATGAAACTATAAAAATACTTGAAAGTGCAGGGAAAACTCTTGAAGCAATCAGCCTGGGTGAATATTTTATGAGGAGGACTCCCCAGGCAATTGAAGCAGTATCAAATATACATTGCTGGAACCTGATCAAAAGGCTTCTGCACAGCCAAGAACATAGTAAGTAAAGCAAGCAGACAGCCCTCAGAATGGGAGAAAATATTTTCAGGTTATACCTCCAATAAAGGTCTAATAACCAGAATTCACAGAGAACTCAAATGGATTAGCAAGAAAAAATCACGTGACCCCATCTCAGGGTGGGCAAGAGAGTTGAAGAGAAACTTCTCTAAAGAAGACAGATGCACAAATCTACAAACACATGAAAAAAAGCTCATCATCCTTAATCATTAGAGAAATGCAAGTCAAAACTACTTTGAGATATCACCTAACAACAGTAAGAGTAGCCCACATAACAAAATCCAAAAACCAGAGATGTTGGCATGGATGTGGAGAAAAGGGCCCACTTCTACACTGCTTATGAGACTGCACACTAATATGTTCCCTCTGGAAGGATGTTTGGAGAATACTTAGAGACCTAAAAATAGACCTGCCATTCGATCCTATAATTCCTTTACTAGGTTTATACCCAGAAGACCAAAAGTCACAATATGACAAATACATCTGTACCAGAATGTTTATTGCAGCCCAATTCATAATTGCTAAGTCATGGAAGAAGCCCAAGTGCCCATCGACCCATGAATGGACTAGCAAATTGTGGTACATGTATAGCATGGAATATTATGCAGCCTTAAAGAATGATAGAGACTTTATCTCTTTCATGTTTACATGGATGGAGCTGGAAAATATTCTTCTTAGCAAAGTATCTCAAGAAAGGAAAAAAAAAAAAAAAGTATCCAATGTACTCAGCCCTACTATGAAGCTAATTTATAGCTTTCCCATGTAGGCTATAACCCAACTATAGCACAAGAATATGGGGAAAGGGCCAAGGAAGTGGAATTAAGGGGGGAGGTTAGGGGGGAGGGAGGGTAATGGGTGGGGCTACAGCTAGGTACATGTTAGAATGAGTACAGGCGAAACTTACTAAAGGCAGAATACAAATGTCTACATACAATAACTAAGAAAATGCCATGAAGGCTATGTTGAACAGTTTAATGAGAATATTTCAAATTGTATTTTGAAACCAGCATATTATACCCCTTGATTGCACTAATGTACACGGCTATGATTTAACAATAACAACAAGAATAAATAAATAAACAAATAAATAAACAAAAAGACCATACATATTGATGATCGATACACACATACATAGCAAAAAGAATCATGTACTAAAGGATATTATCAGGGATTGTTTGTAGGTAAACAATTGGAAATTGGGAGCAAAATAGACTTGAATTTTATCCAAATATTAGATTCCTTTTACTAAAAACACACAAAAAGTATATTGAAAAAATGAAAGAGGTGTATTTAAGCCCTTGCTGCTGCTATCAAAGACCCTGACTGGCCTTCTTCCTGTCCTCTGACAACAGACACTCAGAGCTCCAGGACAGCAGGAGGAGAACCTCAAGGCCTATGGGTACAACTGCAGTTGTAGGAAATGGAATGGGGTTTGAGCTTCAATTTCTTTTTTCTTTAATTTATTTTTGTAGAGACAGGGTCTCACTATGTAGCCCAGACTTGTCTCAAACTCCTGGTTTCAAGCAATATTCCCCCCATGGCCTCCCAAAGAGCTAAGTGTGAGCCAGCAAGTCCGGCCTCAATTTCTATTTACAATAATGATACACAGAAATTACTACTGATGCCTGCATGAACCTGGACGATGTCACTCCAAGAGTGCCCACTGTCACAGCCCATCTTACCTGCAGACACCATAAGATACTGGTAGTTTTGGACTAGACCCCGATAGCATCAACACAACATACTGGTCTCTGTCTGAGAAAGATTACGTTGCGAGGAGAAAGCACTTTGAAGAAAAAGTCAGATTGGAGATAGGATTGGTCAAGTTTTCAGGGTCTGAAAATATCCCCCTGTCTCAGTTTGTTTTTACTGCGATGACAAAATAGTAGATGTTGTACTTTATAAACAATAGAAATTGACTTCTCCTCAGTTCTGGTTGCAGGTAACTGACTACAAGGTCCCAGTGGATGCAGTGTCTAGTCTGGGCCTGGTCTCCTTTTCCAAGAGAGTGCCTTGTTGCTGCATCCTCTGGATGGGATGAATGAATGCTGTGTGCTCACACGACATTCTGGACAGAAGGCAAAAGGGCCTCAGCTAGTTCCCTCTGGGCCTTTGTAAACACTAGTCTGTGTTTAGAGGAAAGCCCTCATGACTTAATCATATACCAAAGGCCTCACCCTTAATACTGTCACAAATGGATTAAGTTCAAAGTGAATTCTAGAGGGGCACATTCAAATCATAGTACCTCTCAAAAGACACCTTCTTTAAACATGCAAAGCACACAAACTCTCAG
This sequence comes from Loris lydekkerianus, assembly GCA_963574355.1. Lineage (NCBI taxonomy): Eukaryota > Metazoa > Chordata > Mammalia > Primates > Lorisidae > Loris > Loris lydekkerianus. The sequence continues at coordinate 7,188 of CAUYPK010072547.1, read as the reverse complement.
AAAGAGATTTTCTAAACAGAATTTTCGAAGAGTTTTCTTTCATCTCTGCTTCTTTCTCGCCTGTTGGCCACTGGATTGGGGCTCTAAGTTAAGGTGTCTGACAGCCTCGATCAGGGCAAATGAAGAATTGAAATCTGATCTTGTTCACATTTTGGGGGCTGTCTACTAAAGACTGCATGTTTTATTTCATTTTTTTATTTTTTTTTTTAATTTGTTAAGCAGGTGCTAAAAAACCAAGGTACAAACACAAAGTCACAGCTGAATTTCTGCACTAAAATGTGTTTTCTTCTATAGGCTAATGACTTAAACTGTCAGTAATGAGATGACAGTTCTTGGGTGGTTCATTTTCCAGTGAAGGCACTGCTCAGTAGGGCTTCTTTACCAGTCCAGGTTGCTGTATTGAACCATATCCTTTGTGTTGATCCACATGTTCCTAGAATTGGTTTTCATTTAAACAAGGCTGTATCTATGTTAAAGTCTAGAAATAGATCTTGCTCTTGCCACGTGCTGGTTTTGGAGGACCCTCCCTGCTTCAGATTTACCAACAGCATGAATCAAGAAAAGTTAGCCAAACTTCAGGCTCAGGTACAGATAGGGGGCAAGGGTACAGCTTACAGAAAGAAGAAGTTGGTACATAGAACAGCTACAGCTGATGACAAAAAGCTTCAGAGTTTTCTTTAAAAACTGGCTGTGAACAATATAGCTGGCATGGAAGAGGTATGATCACGTTGTGAACATGATTAAAGATGATGGGACAGTTACTCATTTCAACAATTCCAAAGTCCAAGCTTCCCTCTCTGCTAACACCTTGGTAATTATCGGTCATACAGAAGCTAAACCAATCACAGAAATTTTCCCAAAATATTAAGCCAATTTGGTGCTGACAGCTTAACAAGCCTTCGGAAGTTAGCTGCACGGTTCCCACTGCAAGTCTTGGATAGCAAAGCACCAAACCTGGGAGACATTGATGGGGAGGGGGTTGATATTCCAGATTTTGTAGAAAACTTTGATGAGGCATCAAAGTATGAAGCTAACTAAAATTATTCCGGTTTTTGGAAGCTCTCATGGACTAGATTTAACAAATCAGCTATGTGATTCCAAAGTTTTACAGACATGGAGAACATCACCTGTCACTAGTTCAGTAATATGAATATTTTGTATGTTACTAATGTTTGTGCAGTGCCTGTAGCTCAGTGGGTACAGTGCTGGCCACATACACCCAGGTTGGCGGGTTCAAACCCAGCCTGAGCCTGCTAAAACAACAATGAGAACTCCAACAACAGAAAAAAAAAAAAAATAGCTGGGCGTTGTTGTGGGTACCTGAAGTCCCAACTACTTGGGAGACTGAGGCAAGAGAATTGCTTAAGCCCAAGAGTTTGAGATTGCGGTGAACTGTGACACCATGGTACTCTACCGAGGGCAACACAGTGAGACTCTGTGAACAAAAAATAATTGTTTGTTCAACACTTTTTGGGCATTTGATTTTGCATTTTGCACTTCTTTCCAGGATCTGTCCTTTTGGTCAAAACATGAAGTATTAGTGCAGTTTGAGAGTGTTTTTGGTTTTGATTCTCGGGTTTTTTTTTTTTTTTTTTTTATTTTTTCTTTGTTTGATTATTTTTGATGTATATATGTATACAGTGAAGAGCAAATTGGAAAATAGTTTTTATCCTTCTCTCTTCCCCAGTAGAAATAAAACAAATCTTTACCAAAAAAATCACTAGAAATAGAAAAAAAAAAAATTTGCCAAATTCTTCAGTGATTATGATATCTGCATATAATTTTATTTATTCATTTATTTTAGGACAGAGTCTCACTTTGTCACCCTCAGTTGAGTACTGTGTTGTCTAGCTCAAAGCAACCTCAGACTCCTGGGCTCAAATGATTCCCTTGCCTTAACTTCCCGAGTAGCTGGAACTATAGGCAGCTGCCACAAGTAAAAAAAAAAAAATGTATATATATATACATATATATATATATATATAATGTATATGTATATATTTATATATGCATTTTTATAAATATAAAATATATATTTAAATAATATATATTTTTTAATTTTATAAATGGGGTCTAACTCTTGCTCAGGCTGGTCTCAAACTCATGAGCTCAAGCAATCCACTCGCCTTTGATTCCCAAAGTGCTAGGATTAAATGTGTGAGCCACAGCGCCCTGCCCCCATTTCTGCATATATTTTAAAGCCAAACCTTATAAAAAGCTTTTTGATTAAACCAGGAATAAATTAACTTACTTGAAAATAAACACGTGTACTTCCCATTGGTACTGGGGCCCTTGGAGCCAATTGTGGTAGCACAAGTGACTCATATTTTACCCTTCAAAAGCAGTACAGCTTAGGAGGTGCAGAGGCCAAAGCAAGAGCACAGCCACCTCTTGGGACTTCTCTGAACCTTCCTTGACAGAGGTGAGGTTTGTGGGATGACAAGTCAACCTCTAGCTTTGCTAAAGGAAACCAAGCTCTATGTTGAATAATAGCTGTTAGTCATCATTTTATTCATCAATATTCTAAAAATTATGGGGAAGTCTGCATCATCAAAAAAAAATTGTCTGTCAACCCAAAGATAAGGACAGCGGTTTTGTTTTGAGAAAATTACAGCTTGACATTTTCTTCCTCTAGATTTCTAGGTCAGTTTAAAGATATTTGATATAAGCATCACAAATGTTGTCATTAAATAGCTACATTTCCCAGAAAACTCCATGGTTTTTATAATTTTCTCTAATTTCTAACAGGCCTAATACAAATTTAGCCTGATGTGTCTGAGTCTTGGAAATAGAACATTTAGCAAGTTCTGTGTACTAATTTACTACGCAGGGTGTCAAAAGCTACATACTCTCACTGCTATTTGGCAGTCCCCTGGTACCAGGACTGACACCCAGCAGATGTGGACATACTGGCTAGTGTCCATTTTAACTGGTTAGTGCCTACCTGAGCTTCACCAGGGGTCCTGTGCTGTGAGTACAACCCTAGCCGGGAGATCACCATTGCCCCAGATGTGTGGGTCTTGGCAGACTTTGTGCCTCAGCACTGACCTCTGGCTTCAAGCCCTTTGTAGTCTATTGCTTCTCCAGCTTTCCTCTCCTTGCTTTTAGGCAATCTGATCCTCATCTTTACCCGTGAGCTCATCCTCTCTCTAGGAGAGCTAATCAGACCTTAGGCAGAAAGTATTTGAACCTTTCCACTCACCACCCTGGATGTAGGGCTAAGTCCCTAGCAGGGAACACACGATATGACAACCTGAAGATCACTCCAGCTTTACCTCCTGCCCCACCCTGGACCCCATCTCTCTAACACACACACACGTGCATACACATGCTCACATGTGTGCTTGATTGTTCCTGGGAGAATCCAGGCTAACCGCTCAGACACGACACACAATTGTACTACTTCCCACCTGAAAAGCATCATTTTCAGTAAAAGTCATTAGCTGGTACAAAGAAGTGACTTAAGAAAGGATATGATAGGGTTCTTTCATCATTCAAGTTTCTTAGAACATCATTATCTCTTTCTGTGTTCAAAGCAAGTGCTGGTTCCAACAGAAACTGTGGCTGTCCCTGTTTAGGCAATCATAGTAGTGATACACTGACCCCATACTCCACTTTCTATTTACAACTTTTAAATCCTACCAGCCCAGTGTGGTGGCTCCACACCTATAATCCTAGCACTCTGGGAGGCCAAGGTGGGTGGATCACCTGAGCTCAGGAGTTCAGGACCAGCCTGAGGAAGAGCGAGATCCCATCTCTACCAAAAATAGAAAAACTAGCTGAGCATTGTGGCAGGTGCCAATAGCTCCAGCTACTCAGGAGACTGAGGCAGGAGGATTGCTGGAGCCCAACAGTTTGATGTTGCTGTGAGCTATGATACCCTGACACTCTACCCAGGGCTTGAGAGTAAGTCTCTGTCTCAAAAAAAAAAAAAAAAAAAAAAAAAAAAACATACCAAAACTTTGTTGGGGAAGAACCATTATCCCCATTCTACTGACAAGGAAACTGAGCTCAGAAATGCTAGACATAAGCCCAACACTACCCTTCCAGAAAGTTTGGGAACTAGGATTCCAATCAAGGTCTCAGATCCCAAAGTCCATGCTCTTAATCCCAGTCCTTATGCCCCTGGTCTTAGATTCAGCTGTCTCTTGTTTCATTTTCCCAAGTACATGTGTTGTTTCATGTTCAGACCAGAGTCTCTTTAAGGACTGGGGCCTGCTTTGTTCTAGCAGCTCATCATCAGAGAACAGACAGCTCCCTCTGACCCTGACTGATGCCCAAGTGCAGCACCCAGCTGACAATGTTCTCCGTCGCTGCCTGGTTGCCTGGATATCCAAATATAACTGAATTCACCCATCACTGTGCACTCCTGTCAAATACAGGCCCAGACTCCTACATGCCTGATCCCAGGCCAACTGCTTATATAAACTAGGAGCTCTAGTTACACCTTTTGGCTGCTTCCCTGGAGCCTAATTTTCGCTCTCTGCCAGCAACCACATCTGAGCCTTCAGTTCACCTCAGCCCTTCTCCCGGCCTTCTCCATTGGATCCCACACAGCCAGGTCAAGTCTCTTTCTTCTCCGCGGTGCTTAAGCAGACTGGGGAAGAATCTGCTTCCAAGCTCATGCAGTTGTTGGTAGGATTCAGTTCTTCATGAAATGTTGAACTGACAGGCTCGGTTCCAAGATCACTATTGTCTAGAAGACATCCTCAGTTTCTTGCCAGCTGGGTTTCTCCAACATGGCCTTTGGCTTCACCAAGAAGGCAATAGAGACAGAAGTCACCATCTTTTCTAACCTAATCATGGAAATGACATCTTATCTTCTGTGCCATATTTTATTTAATTAATTAATTAATTAATTAATTTATTTATTTTAAGGGAGTTTCAGCAGGACTAAGCCAACAAGACTGCAGCTTCAGTCTTCTACATTTGTTGGTCTGTTAATAAGCATCTTAGGTTGTTTCCCCATGAGACAACTTCAAGATGAGGATTTGAGTCTCAGAAGTTTAGTTTGGAAGTGACCTAAGGAAATGTTATTGAATGGATTACTCCATGAGCACACAGGGTTCAGTGCTACCAGGGAACTACAGATGACAGCCTAGAATTCGTCTTAGCATCATCCCACACAAGGAAGGCGAGGAAGCTTAGGGGTTTCCTCTCCCATTCCCATGGGCTGCACTTGCACTTCAGGGTGAAACTGTCCAGTGGAGATTTGTGGGTGTTTGCAGTAGGTTGCCCTGGTATTTACTGGGATGGTGAATACCCGAGATTATAGCAGTTTTTTTCAATCTTTTTTGTCTCCCAGCACAGTTAAATTATGTGGATTAAAAAAAAAAAAAAAAAGAGTAAAAAAAGAATATACTTACTTTGCTTTAAACATCTTTCAAAAATAATTTAATTATGATTTTAAAAATCTCCATGACACACCTATGATCCTCTCCTGGCATATAAGTGTGTCATGGCATAAAGGTTGAAAATCACTGGGTTATATAGCACAGCACAGGGAACATCTGGTACAGTCAGTAAAAATCAGTGAAAACAATGCTTGAACTTGCTGTAGTGATTCTGAAAAGATACTGGAGGAAGTACACAGCATTACCATAATTCTGTAGGATTCTTCTCAGGTTTCTTATGATTGTCTCGTGAGTTGTGCATCAAAGCCTCATAAAAGACTGCTTGGCAGCTCCTCCCCACCCCATATTCACAAACATCCAGAATTCTCAGAGGTCTTTCCTGGGTCTTCTGCTGTCTTTTGAATCTGAGAATATAGTCTGTCATTCACTGTTCAGCGAGCTTTCTCCCCATCAGAAAGGGCATTCCCTAAGCCCAAGTATAAAATACTCTTTCTACCTTCAAGGAACATGTAGTCTTGGTGGACAATTATAATATGTATTACTATTCCTTTGAGGTGGGATGTGGGGTGAAAACTAAAAGGATGGAGTTGCTCAAGATACTTTCCAGCTGGAAAAATCTACAGGAGCGGAAATCAAGATACTTTGAGAGAACATCAGCACCAGGCATGGTGGCTCATGCCTGTAATCCTAGCAGTCTGGGTGGTCTAGGTGGGTGGATTGCCCGAGCTCACATGTTCCAGACCAGCCTGAGCCAGAGCAAGACCCTGCCTCTGAAAATAGCCAGGAGTTGTGGCAGGTGCCTGTAGTCCCAGCTACCCAGGAGGCTAAGGCAAGAGAATTGATTGAGCCCAAGAGTTAGAGGTTGCTGTGAGGTATGATGCCATGGCACTCTCCCCAGGGTTAAATAAATAAATAAATAAATAAATGCTACATCAAGCATACCTATAATTCCAGCTCTTTGAGAAGCTGAGGCAGTAAGATCACCTGAAGCCAGGAGTCCAAGACCAGCCTGGGTAACACAGCAAGACCCTATATTTAAAACAAACAAACAAACAAACAAAAAAAACAAATGAACAACAAAAAAAAAAAAAAAAAAAAAAAAAACAGCTAGAAACACAGATTGAATAATCTCTGTGCAGTTACTGAGGACAGCACGACCTTTAACATTGTGCTACAGTTAGTGGTCAGATGCCAGTTCTGTTGTCCACTCCTTAAGAAATGGGATGATTTCTGTATCTGTTACCTATATAACAAACTACCCCAAAATGTAATAGTTCAAAATAAGATACATGTATTCTCTTATATTTTGTGAGTTAGAAATCTGGGCTCAGCTTTACTGGGTCCTTTTTCTAAGTGTTTTATATGGCTGTAATCAAGATGTTAGCCAAAGCTCAGGTCTCATGAGACTAGACTGTGGAAGAATCTGCTTTCAAGATCATGCAGTTGTTGGTAGGATTCAGTTCTTCATGAAATGTTGAACTGACAGGCTCGGGTCCGAGATCACTATTGTCTAGAAGACATCCTCCATTTCTTGTCAGCTGGGCTTCTCCAACATGGCATTTAGCTTCACCAAGAAGGCAATAGAGACAGAAGTCACCATCTCTCCTAGCCTAATCATGGAAATGACATCTTATCTTCTGTGCCGTATTTAATTTAATTTAATTAATTAATTGAGAGTGGATTAAAGATGGCGGCTGAGTAACAGCTTCCCTGTAACTGGGCTTGGCGAATCTGGGGAGACAAGACTCCAGACATCTCTGGCCGGTAGGATCTGCCTATGATCATCCCTTTGAGGATACAGGGAGCCAGCAAGGGACTTCTGGACCCCAGGAGG
>CAUYPK010072546.1:0-54085 GCA_963574355.1 Loris lydekkerianus | reverse complement strand
GATATTGCTTGGAAAGTCAACTTTATAAAGAGGCAGAATATTTAAATATGACAGTCCCAAACATCATCCCAGGAGAGTTATTTTCAAATATTTTTTATAGAGATGTCATGTAGATTGTATACATTTCATCCATTTAAGTGTGCAAGTAGGTAAACTTTTAGTATATTTGCAGATTTACAACAAAATATCAGCTCCAAAGGTTTACAAAACTTTTTTCACCCCCAAACAAAAAAAATGTAGTCATTTGTGGTCACATCTTATACCAATCTCCCCTTAGCCTTTGGCAACCACTACTCCACTTTCTCTATGGGTTTGTCTATTTCTGATATTTCATGTACACAGACACACATAACATGCAACTTTAAAAAGGTGACATGCCACACACGCAATGTTCAGCAAAAAGAGCCAGACACAAAAGAAATGATATCCTGCTCTTTGTGGTGTATTATACTGCAAAGACTTTTTAATATTTTTATCTAAACAAATAACAATTTGTTTTGACTTATTCAATAAAAATATTATTTCCATTTCACAAAATATAAAATTGCATAGCCAAATCCAAATTCAGGCGCTTTCCTTCTAAAGCTTGTGCTTACAGATGTACATTTTTGAAGATCCACATTCATCTGATTGAAGTTTATCTGTAGTTAGCACAGCACAGTTCCGTTTACCAAGTTCTATTTCTGTTATGCTGCAATAGAGAAAAATACATATTTCTGTTATATTTTATGGGGACAATCCATGAAACAAGAGCATTTCCCATGTAATTTAAGAAAAGAATTTTATGAATACAATTAATGACATTTCACTGCATTAGTAAGAGTTGGCTCTTATGAGAACTGAACATGATAGTTCCCCATATCTATAGGGGATGCACTCCAAGACCACCAGTAGATGCCTGGAACCACTTATTGTACTGAACTCTACTATATACTATGTGTATTCTATACATATCCACACCTGTGATGTTTTATTTATAAATTAGGTGCAAGAATGGATTAAAAACAATAACTAATAGTACAAAAGAATAAGTATAACGAGATGTCAGCATCACTACTCTTTGCCTTTGGGTGATTATCAAATAAAATAGGAGATGCTTGAACTCAAGCACTGCAATACTATTACAATTGTTCTGCTCCCCGAAGAGCTATTAAGTGATTGGTAGGTGGGTCACCTCTAGAGAGTAGATGTGCTGGTCAAACTGATAGTTCAAGTCCCAGGCAAGACAGAGTGTAACGATGTGTAATTTCAATCTCCCACTGAGCTCATACAGTATTTTTTTCTGGAATTTTCATTTCAAGATATTCTGACCATGGTTGACTTCATATACCTCAAACTACAGAAAGCAACACCATCGTTAAAGGGAGACTAATATGGTCCATTCTTTAATATTTATGTCAACGTTTCATTAACTTTCAACATCTTCTTCATGTTTGTAATTCAATTTAAACTTACTTATATTAGTCTGCTGTTTTTCTCCTGTTTATCATTTTCCTCCTATATAGCACCAGTGAAGAAAACTTACTTAAGTCTGAAAGCTGAGCCATTTATTGATACCCATGGATGACCACTGCTCTGACGAAAGACTCCAGTCCAGGAATGCCATAACAGGGTGCTCAGAAATTTCTATAGGAACATATAGAATATTTTATATGTATGACGCAATGTTACATTTCAAAACTATTAAGAAAATGAAGCGTGCATGTGGGAAGGCTTAAGGGAGGAGTCATATCTTGATGAGCTTGGTTTGCGAGTAATAATGATTTTATAAGTTGAAAACTCATACTCAATTATTAATGGTTAGTAAATTAGACATATTATTAGGAATAGGGAACAAAGTCTAGACAAAGGAGGACACTTATGAGTGTTTTGATTTGGGCTGATTTTTCTGAGCACAAAGTGCAAGATCCTGTCACTTTAGTATTTTTCCAGCCTAGCGTGTTGTATATCCCCCCTCCCCTCACAACTGTGGCCCAGCAGCTGGCTGGAGGTTTTGAAGCTGCTTTCTGCCTGGACAAGGCTGTGTGCCCTGAGGGAGTGGTTTTTGAGAGTTAAGAATGTGAATTTTTTAAACTTTGTCCAACTCAGGAAGACTTGCTCTGGACCAGATAAGGAAATGAAAGATCTCCTTTCTTCTGTCACCTTGTTTGGGTCAGAAAAATTTATCTGTTTGGACACAAGGCCTTCAGAGTATTAAAATGTCACATCTGTATGGCTTGGCACGTGTAGCTCAGTGGCCAGGGCACCAGCCACATACACCGGAGCTGGTGGGTTGGAATTCAGCCCAAGCCTGCCAAACAACAATGACAGCTACAACCAAAAATAGCTGGGCATTGTGGTGGGCGCCTGTAATCCCAGCTACTTGGGAGGCTGATGCGAGAGAATCTCTTAAGCCCAGGAGTTGGAGGTTGCTGTGAGCTGTGACGCTACAGCACTCTACCCAGGGCAACAGCTTGAGACTCTGTCTTAAAAAAAAAAAGAGCTCTTAAGCCCAAGAGTTTGAGGTTGCTTGAGCTATGATGACACCATGACACTCTACCCAGGGCAACAGAGACTTTGTCTCAAAAAAATAAAAAAGGAACTTTGATTCCAGAAATATTGAAATGAAATTAAAAAGCTCCAACTCTGGGGCGGTGCCTATGGCTCAATGAGTAGGGTGCCCGCCCCATATACCGAGGGTGGCAGGTTCAAACCTGGTCCCTGCCAAACTGCAATAAAAAATAGCCAGGCATTGTGGCAGGCTCCTGTAGTCTCAGCTACTCGGAAGGCTGAGGCAAGAGAATCACCTAAGCCCAAGAGCTGGAGGTTGCTGTGAGCTGTGACGCTATGGCACTCTACCGAGGGCTATGAAGTAAGACTCTGTCTCTAACAAAAAAAAAAAAAAAGCTCCAACTCTCTTGATGAATTGGTTCCCTCTTTTATCTTTCAGAGTCGGAGTTGACCAATTTGGCAGGATTATACAGAGATGAACGATTGAAACAGAAAGCAGAGTCGCTGAAACTTGAAAACTGTGAAAAACTTAACAAACTTACTGGCCTACGCAGAAGTGGCTGAGAGGATAATGATCCTACACAGGGTTGGGATTTTGCTATTTCTTACTATTTATGTTCCTAATTTCATTTTATAATACAAAATTAGGAACTGGCAAACATTCTACTATTACTAGCTTCATTTGTTGGGCAGAGTTGAAGGAATGTGAGCATGGAGCCAGACTTGCCATCACAGAATTTTTCCTGGGGATTGGCTCTAGGAGCCAGAAACAGTTCATCTAAGCTAATTTAACAGCAAAGCATTTGATTAAGTCTTTCTGCTCCATGCCAACCCTGCCTCTATGAATGTAGTTCAGGGAACCCCAGAGTCCTCTTCTTTTCTTTCTTTTTTTTTTTGCAGTTTTTGGCCAGGGCTGGGTTTCAACCCGCCACCTCCGCCATATGGGGCCGGCACCCTACTCCTTTGAGCCACAGGGGCTGCCCTTCTTCCTTTTCTTCAGTGAAGTCTTATTACCCAGGCATTCCTTGGCTTAGACAAAGGAGCTTAATTTTAGTTATTTACAATGTCTGCCAAGAATTATACCTCTCCCTTCATTAATGTCATCATCTCCCCCAGGATTCAGCCTCTGGAACATGTTCCTACTCAACTTTCCGTTTTCTATAAGGAATATGGAGAAACTCAAGCTGTTGTAGTCAATGGTTTTCTATTATCCCAATCTGTTCAGTAAGTAGCATTAGCAAACCACCTGATTTGAGATTTTTTATGTCCTTAACCCTCTTTCTTTTAGAGGGTCCAGAAATTAAAAACTTGAGCTGTGAAACAGTTCGGTGGACAACTCAAGAGCAGGAAGCAAGGCCCAAGGGTGAAGGTAAAATGCAAGACCTAGTCTCTGCTCCTCAGTGCAGATTCCTCAGGCCATCGTTGAACCCAGAAAATGTTTCTTTGTCATTTCCTCTTGGAATCATCATTTGGTATCTCACACTTGAGCAGAGTTCCTACACCTCACACAGGTACAGAGTCAGACCCACACAAGGCATTGCCAACCATCCAGATTTTGCTCAGGCCTAGAAGTAGAGGGGACAGATAGCCTCTCTGTGGCTACAGTGGTCTAGTATTTGCGGTCACTTTGTTTAACCAGTGCCCTATAGTTTGTGATCTGAGATGCTTTTTCATTCATTTAACACTTATTGAGTGTCTACAATAAGGAATGGGCTCTCATTTATTTTCTTCCTCACAACTCTGTGAAGTAGATGCATTATCTCTGTTTTTATGAATGAGAGCAAACATTAGCTTAAGGAGGATGAATGGTTGACCTGGGTCATACAGCAGATAGTAGCAGAACTAGATGGTAGGCTGATTATCAAGTAGAAAGTGGGAGAGATCATCCTCATTTCTCAGATGATTCTTGCCAGTTTGGCAAAGCAAAATCTCTTTCAAGGATGCCTCTGTCCCCTGTCCTTGAATCCTTTCTATGTCCTGGATCCATCTAATCCTGCATCCATCCAGGAAAACTTCTCTGTTGGTCTTTAGGAAACTAGACCCTTTCTACACAAATTCTGCAAAGAAAATAAGAGGTCCCTCAAATGCAGGCATCCTTTCCCACTGCTGACAGGAAAAGCTAAGTCGTTTCCTGGGCTGTGTGGTTTTTTCAGGCCTTCCTGTGAAAGTGAGCTGCTAGGATTGAGCTGCCCAGATTATCTTGAATCTTTGAACTTGAAGAGATCACTAGGTGAGTGTGATCTATATTCCATGTTCTCTTCAGACTGGAAGAAAAGTTTCTATTGGAAAGAGAGTCTATATTAAAACTGATTTCCAAAGTAAAGTTTCTCCATTCAGATGAATGCTCATGATTTAGACAGCACTATCTAGCATAGTTCATCATTAAACATTCCACAGTAGATGGGTTTATAGGTAAGGAATGGATGGAGGCTTTAGTGGCTAGTAGCAGACAATTGCTGAGTTTGGGGGGGAACTTTTCTAGAAAAAGCCAGGATTTGCTGCCCAGCTAGGCCTACTCTGGTTTTGAGGGGCCTTCTTGACCCCCTCTAAGAGACTAAAGGATGTGCCCATGAGCCAAACAGGCTTATGGAAAGTTGTTTTCCTATACTCACAAAAATCAAAGCTTTCCTCTCTCCAACCCCAGCCTCTGCTAGAAAATGGGCCATAATGAAACTGAGTTGGCAGGCTAAAAGACCCTGCTCTTGTCACATAGTGATGAGTTACCTGTGATAATACTAAACAGAGACAATAGTAACTAACTCCATTAAATGTCATGTCAATTGTTTAGTTTTTGTATGGCTGATGGTACTGTCTTATTACCAACAGACCACAACACTCACATTGGTTTCTTTCAAGTGAACCAACTTTCTTTTGGTTGAAGAATAGTTTAATCTATGTGGTACTGTTTAGAATATTGTTAAACTATGATTTCCTGCCTGAGTTATATTTTAGATGAGTTATCTGCATGGTGGTAAAATAGCTTTTTCCTCTTGCCCACATCCTTTGGAAGATGTCCTGATCATATAAAAATTCTTTAGGTAAAGCTTATTCATGCTATCAGAACTTGGCTGTAGACAAGCCAAGACTAATACAGCTCTAGACTGTTTTGAGGGGCTATTACTGCAGATTGGAGACATCTGTGATAGGAGTGGGGCTCAGAAATAAGGCTGAGGCTCTAGCAGAAACTGAAGCTCTCATTCAAATGAAGATACTCTCTGCAGTGAGGCAGAGAGGAAGAAAATCCTTCTCAACACAAAAACACTGCAGCTTGAAGGAATCTGCATCCCCCAGATTAGCAGACGAGTAAGGCTCGTCTATTCAAGCCAGAAAACTTCTAACCTTCCTTGATAAGCTCCAGGCCTCATGGCTTGGGAGGAGTGACCATTAAGATGATGTCATTGCTAGCTCAGCGCCTGTAGCACAGTGGTTGCAGTGCCAGCCACATGCACCAAGGATGGCAGGTTCGAACCCACCCCAGGCCAGCTAAACAACTGCAACAACAACAACAACAAAAATAGCCGAGCGTTGTGGTGGGCGCCTGTAGTCCCAGCTGAGGCAAGAGAATTGCTTAAAGCCCACGAGTTTGAAGTTGCTATGAGTTATGATGCCACAGCACTCTACCAAAGGCAACATAGTGAGACTGTCTCAAAAAAAAAGAGATGATTGCTGTGCTTTATGTTGGAAACTGTTAGAAATGACAGTGAGTTCCAGACACCACAGAAACATGAGATCCAGCAGTCTGATCAAGCTATGTGTTATTCTCTTTTTCATCCTCGTACTCAGGACTGGCTTTGTGAGGAACCACTGCTGGTATTCCAGCAGCTTTCTGTTACAACTGGCTACACAGGCAAGTTCATTGTCTCTGCATGCACTGCTCCTCACAGGAGCTAGCACTTAATTTATGTTTATTTTGGACTCATTTAAAATGTAAGCTTAGTGTCCTAACATATTTATTTTTGGAAAGGGCCAAGTTATAAAACACCTTCTTTTTGGAGCCTGCTTTGTTAATACCTCGTGCAGTGACCACCAAGTAAAGAACCGTGTGTTAAATATTGATTAACATCATGTGCATCACACTCAGTATTTGAAACTAAAGATGTGAATATTCTGTGTCCAAAGCCAGGGATGACACAGATGGGATCAGCTCCTGGTGGAGTAAGAGTCCTCAAAAATCTGTTCACCTAATCCACTGCATCTGGAATGAGTGTATTTTAAAAAGACAAACATTAAATGATTTTATATAAAAAAAAATGGCTTTATATGTTTCCTTTGTTCTTTTACCTTTGCCCAGGGTATCCATGAGCACTGAATATTGCTTGACTCCCTTGGAGCCACTTTGGACTAAAGAAGCTGTTGATCTCTACTCCAATTTTCCCTTACCCATCAGTGAAATTATTTATGTTTAGAACAGCTTTGGTGGCATTGTCAATTCCATACTTTTTCTTTTCTTTTCTTTTCTTTTCTTTTTTTTTTTTTTTTGAGACAGAGCCTCAAGCTGTCACCCGGGGTAGAGTGCTGTGGCATCACAGCTCACAGCAACCTGCAACTCCTGGGCTTAAGCGATTCTCTTGCCTCAGCCTCCCAAGTAGCTGGGACAACAGGCACCCGCCACAACGCCTTACTATTTTTTGGTTGCAGCCTTCATTGTTGTTTGGTGGGCCTGGGCTGGATTCGAACCCGCCAGCTCAGGTGTATGTGGCCTTGACCCACAGGCGCTGAGCCAGTTCCATACTTTTTCTATCAGATAACAGCAGTTGTAGCATATCACTATGCTCAGCCTTAACAAAAAATTTTTAAAAACTTCAAAGCAGTGGCTTACACCTGTAATCCTAGCCCTCTTAGAGGCCAAGGCCATACCACTCTAATGAGGGTGACAAAATGAAACTCTGTTTCAAAAACAAAACAAAACAAAAAACCAGGCTCAGTGCCTGTAGCACAGTTGTTTCCATGCCAGCCACATACTGCTGAAGTTGACAGGTTCGAACTCGGCCCCAGGCCAGCTAACCAACAATGACAACTGCAACAAAAAATAGCCAGGCATTGTGACAGGCACCTTTAATCCTAGCTACTTGGGAGGCTGAGGCAAGAGAATCGCTTAAGCCCAAGAGTTTGAGGTTGCTGTGAGCTGTGATTCCACGGTACTCTACCGAGGGTGACATTATAAGACTCTTGTCTCAAAAAAAAAGCAAGTCCTCAGTCACATAAGCTATATTGCAAATACTGCCTTATTAAACAGTGCAGTTGTAGAACATTTCCATCATTACAAGTTCTATTTAATTGTACCAGCGAGATCAACAGAGATGGCCTTACCTACCACTGAAAATCATTAAAACAAAGAAAAGAACATAAGAACAAATCCAAGAAGCAAGAGCTACCACTTACAGATCTACAGGGATGGCCAAGTTTGTAAGGCCACAACATTTAACCCCAGAAGTAGACCCTAGGGAACTTTGGGAACAGCCTGAGTGGCTTATCTGGACTTTCAGCTTCCTTTCCTAGTCATGGATAACATCTTTTCCTTGTTAATATAGTCATTTCCTGCTTAGGGGTGTCAAATTCCAAAAACTTACTTTTTTTTTTTTTTTTTTTTTTTTTTTTGAGACAGAGTCTCACTTTGTCACCATCAGTGGAGTGCAGTAATGTCATAGCTCACAGCAACTTCAAACTCTTAGGCTTCAGCAATTTTCTTGTCTCAGCCTCCCAAGTAGTTGGGACTACAAGTGCCCATCACAGCGCCTACCTATCTTTTTAGAAGTCTCACTCTTTTTACTTTTTAGGAAGTCTCACTCTAGCTCAGGCTGATCTCGAACCTGTGAGCTCAGGCAATCCACCCATCTAGGCCTCCCAAAGTGCTAGGAATACAGGCATGAGCCACCTGCCTGGCCTTACCATCCGTTTTGTTCAACAAAAATGCAGCCCACACTCAGGGCCTGTGGCTCAAGTGGCTTAAGGCACCAGCCTCATACACCTGAGCTGGCTGGTTTGAATCCAACCTGGCCCACCAAACAACAATGAAGACTGCAACCAAAAAATAGCTGGGCATTGTGGCGGGCACCTGTATTCCCAGCTACTTGAGAGGTGGAGGCAGGAGAATCACTTGAGCCCAGGAGTGGAGGTTGCTGTGAACTGTGATGCTACAGCACTCTACCCAGGGCGACAGCTTGAGGCTCTGAGAAAAAAACAAAAAGAGGCAGCCCAGCATGACAGTTGAGAACATGGGCTATGAGGCCGGGCACAGTGGTTCATGCCTGTAATCCTAGCACTCTGGGAGGCTGAGGCGGGTGGATTACTTGAGCTCAGGAGTTTGAGACTAGCCTGAGCAACAGCAAAAAAAATAGACAAAAACTAGCCAAGCGTTTTGTGGTGGGCGCCTATAGTTCCAGCTTCTTGGGATGCTGAAGCAAGAAGGATCACTTGAGCCCAAGAGTTTGAGGTTGCTGTGAGGTATGATGCCACAGCACCCTACCCAGGGCAACAGAGTGAGACTGTCTCAAAAAAACAAACAAACGAAGAAAAAAAAAACAAAACCGGGGGCGCCTGTGGTTCAAAGGGGTAGGGCTCCGGGCCCCATATGCCTGAGGTAGCGGATTCAAATTCAGCCCCAGCCAAAAAACTGCAAAAAGGGCGGTGCCTGTGGCTCAAAGGGGTAGGGCGCCAGCCCCATATGCCGGAAGTGGCGGGTTCAAACCCAGCCCCGGCCAAAAACTGCAAAACAAACAAACAAAAACCCAACCAAACCAAAAAACCCCCAAAACAAACAAATGTAAGCTCTGGAATCAAATTGCCCATGTCAGAAACCTGTTCCATAATTTACTAGCTTGAGGCACCGTGAGCAAGTTCCTCATTCTCATGAAGCCTGCCTAAAATGGGTATAATACAACCAACTTCATAAGGTTTTTATAAGCATCACGTGAAATATAAAGCATAATGGTGCTACAAAATTATGAATTCTCAGTATATATATTTTTTGTCAAGCTTAATCTCATTTGGGTTTCAAGGAAAAGGTTTCGATGGGGATTTGGTGAATGTGTGCGAACATCTTATCCTTCAATCCCTCCATTTTAGAACTTTCCTCCCAGCTTCTCTTCAGCCCTCCTAATCTCTTCAGGCTCTTTAAGGACCTCTTTGATGTGGCCACACATGACCCTACTGTAGCTGTCCAAAGGTCAGGATGGCCTCTATTTATTTTGGGAAAAATCTTGCCTCAGAGGATGAGGAGTTTTATCTTGGGTGACACCATTCTCATTTTCTATCTTTTTCTGTCTTCATTGCTTGGGCTTAGGCTAAGTACTACATTAGCTGGAGTTTGGGTTGGAGAAATAGACATGAAAAGTTAAAGATGATGGGGTTGTCTATAAGGCTCTTGCTTTATGGCCTTGGGGTTCAACAGGGCCTGGACAAAGCTGAGGGCTGGTGTCTGAGTGTCACCTACTTACAATTAAGTATAAGCTGGGCCTTGTCTGCACCTCAGGACAGAGGACAAAAGTAAACAAACAAACAACAACAACAGAGAAACAGAAGAGAAAATAAACGTGCAAATTTCCTATAAACTTAAATTCCTACGGGTTATTAGATGCTCCCTGGCCCCAGACGGCTCCTTTAAGAGGGGGGGCCACCATCCAGCTGACATAGGAAGTCTCCGCCCTCGGTTGCCAGGGCGCTCTGTGGCGTCGCATTCTCATTGGTGGGCGACGGTGGGGCGGCACCCAGAGGCGGCCATTTCCAACGAGCTGGCGGGGGCGAAAGATGGCGACGCCCCTTGGGTGGTCGCAGGGGGGGTCAGGATCTGTCTGTCTCGCCTTCGATCAACTGCGGGACGTGATTGAGTCGCAGGAGGAACTGATCCACCAGCTGAGGAATGTGGTATGCTGCGGGACTGGATGCCTCACAGTCAGGGGCGGGGCCAGACTCTGTTCCGAAGCAGGGGGCGTGGCTAGAACGCTCTGCCAGTGGCGTCATCTGGAAGAGGCAGAGTCCTGGCCGGTAGGGGTGGAGCCAAAAGGAGGAGAGGCCTTCCAGGAGGTTTACCAAAGAATTTTAACCAAACTCAAGTAACATTCTCTACTTCGTTTGCCTGGTTGCTGCAGGACCTGGTAGATTTTACTGAGCCTCAGTTTCCTCATTTTTAGTGAAGATGACTTCGCTGAATTCCCAAGGCACTCATGTGCAGCAAAACTATGTTACCCTTTCTAACATGAAACACCCTTAAGCAGTGCCACCCTTAGGGCAGGACGCGCAGATTTGGGCCTTGACCACATTACCTTTCAGGCTTCACACCTCTTTATATCACTTTTGCTTTTGCCTTCTTAACTAATGAGTGCAAAGCATTTTAGTCACGGATGGGATGATAGAATCCTGGCCAGCTGGAGTTCATGGTTTTTTTGTTTGTTTGTTTGTTTTTGTAGACAGAGGCTTACTATGTCGCCCTGGGTAGAGTGTCGTGGCATCACACCCCACAGCAACCTCAAACTCTTGGGCTTACACGATTCTCTTATCTCAGCCTCCCAAGTAGCTGGGACTACAGGCACCCACCACAACGCCCGGCTATTTTTTGGTTGTAGTTGCCATTGTTTGGCAGGTCCGGGCTGGGTTTCGAACCCATCAGCCCCGGTGTATGTGGCTGGCCTCATAGCTGCTGAACTATAGGCGCTGAACCTGAATTTTTTTTTTTTTTTTTTTTTTTTTTTTAAATACAGTTTGGCGGGGGGCGGGTTAAAACCTGTCACCCTAGGTATATGGTACTCACTGAGCCACAGGTGCTGTCCTGATTTTTCTTTTCAATCTTTTTTCTTTTATTTCAGATTAATATGAGGGTACAGACAATTACGTTACATTGTTTGCATTTGTTAGGTAAAGTCCAAGTTGTAGTTGTGCCCCTCACCCAAGAAATGTGCCATAAATCCTTAGCAGGGGTCCTCAAACTTTTTAAACAGGGGACCAGTTCACTGTCTGTCAGACTGTTGGAGGGCCAGACTATAGTTTAAAAAAAAAACAACTATGAACAAATTCCTATGCACACTGCACATATCTTATTTTGAAATAAAAAAACAAAATGGGAACAAATACAATCACAACCGCCTCATGTGGCCCTCGGGCCACAGTTTGAGGACCCCTGCGGCCAGTGTGCCTGTTAGGTGAGAGCACACCAATCTCCTCCCTTTTCCCCCTTCCCATTCCCTTCTCCCCCCTAGCCCCTTCTTGAGTTTGTGTTTTTTTCTTGTGTGGGCATGTATTTGTTTGTGTTCTGGTTCCATTTAGTATTGAGTACATTGGATACTTGCTTTTCCATTCTTCTGATACCTTACTTAGTAGAACGTTCTCCAAGTCTGTGCAGGTTAATACAAAAGATGTAAAGTCTCCATCTTTTTATATGGCTGAATAGTATTCCATGGTATACATATACCACAGATTATCAATCCATTCCTGTGCTAATGAACACTTGGGGTGATTCCACATCTTGGAGATTATGAATTAATCTGTGATAAACATTCTAGTGCATATGCCCTTATGGTAAAATGAGTTTTTTTCTTCTGGGTAGATACCAAGTAATGGGATTGTGGGATCAAATGGAAGGTCTACTTTTAGTTCTTTGAGGATTCTCACTTCTTTACAAAGGGGTTTTATTGGTTTCTAATCCCACCAACAGTGTAAAAGTGTTTTCTTTTCTCCATACCCTCTCCAGCATGCACAGCTTTGGGACTTTGTGATGTAGGCTATTGTTACTGGTGCTAGGTCATGTTTTAAGGTGGTTTTGATTTGTATTTCTCTGATAACTAGGGATGATGAGCATTTTTCATGTGTTTCTTGGCCATTCATCTGTTTTCTTCAGAGAAGGCCTGAAGAAAACATCTCTTATCATATCTCTTGCCCGGTAAGAAATGGGATTGTTTGCTCTTTTTGTTGAATATATATATATATATATTGTTTGTTTGTTTGTTTGTTTGTTTTTTGCTTTTCTATGTTGATAGGGAAGATTAGGATATATCTCCAGCTCAGAAATAAAACTAGCTTCACATCTATTTTTCACTCTAATGGTTCTTAGACAAATTCTTTGAGCGAGAGAGAGGCGTGTTCTGTTTGCTGCTCTAATGCTGTCATTCAACAAAATGTATGTAGTGCTAGGGACTGAATTAATTTTGATTCCCTGAAGGTATCCAGATCCTTCTCTTGGCAGCTGGCCTTGGCTTTTGGAATGCTTTTCTCTCTACTCCTCTTCTTCTGGCCTATCCTATTTACCAGTCAGATCTCAGACCTAACATCCCCTTCTCTGGAAGCAATTCTGACCCTTCCCCAGGCTGGGTTGGAATGTCCTTGTGTTTCCCCATCACAGTACACACCATATTAGAAGTGCTGGTAGTGGACTATCTCCTCCACGACACTGGTTTCTCCTTGAGGGTAGCACTTAGAACTGAGTTTCAGTTTATCTGAATTTTCCCTTCCCAGTGCCTTAGTCTCATCCTAGGTTCCCTGGGCATCATCCTGTTATCCGTTCTTGGTCCTGGTCCCTAGCAGGCACCCCTTCAACCCCAGCCTCAGGCCCTTCCTGAGCCAGGCTCTGTTGCAGATGGTTCTCCAAGACGAAAATTTTGTCAGTAAAGAAGAGTTCCAGGCAGTAGAGAGGAAGCTAGTGGTAAGTAATGCCTCTTTAGGCTATGAATTTTCCCTCATTTTCCAAGGTCCCTGTGGTTAGTCATTGAGTATTGGTATCTGAAAACCTCTCTGGCACTAGTAGTGAGGCAAGAATCTTCCTATATTCTGGCTTCTATGTGCCCCTCTGAGAAAGGGGGTTGGTTAAGGGAGTATAGGAGACCCATGGTAGCTTGGCGTAATGAAGTAACTGCTGCTGCCCTTGTAGGAAGAGAAAGCTGCCCATGCCAAGACCAAAGTCCTCCTGGCCAAGGAAGAGGAGAAGTTACAGTTTGCCCTTGGAGAGGTAGAGGTGCTGTCCAAGCAGCTGGAGAAAGAGAAGCTGGCCTTTGAAAAAGCGTGAGTGGGCCTCAGTCGAGGGTGTGGAGGGCAGGGGTCTCTACCAGCCTGCCTACCCTCTCACTTTATCTTCCTCACTCAGGCTCTCCAGTGTCAGGAGCAGAGTCCTGCAGGAATCTAGTAAAAAGGACCAGCTCATCACCAAATGCAATGGTAGGCGGGATGTCCACGCTCCCCACCACGCTTACATACATGGGCTCTTTCCTAACAGCCCAGTGCCTGTGTCAAGGACAGGGTTTTACCCCAACTGCTGTCCCCGGATGAGGATACAGGCAGTCCCAGGTGGGCTACCCCTTCGAAAAGGCCTTCAGGGACCAGGCAGGCCACGGAAATGAGAAAAGTCGGTGTACAATATTCTTCACGGCCATAAAAGAACGGGCTCGCTCCCATTTTTCTTGAAACGTAACAACCTTCTTAGTCCACCTTTTGTTTTCCCACTTTTGATGGGTATTAGCAATAATGCACCTTACTTATAACTCTGTTATAAGAGGAACAACAGGGCAAGCACAATCCTATTTGAGCTGAACTTAGTCTCAAGGTTGGGGAGGAGTGGGGACTATGGTGAAAGGGAGAGCCATGGCCCCCTCAGAGTTGTAGCCCTTCCTCTGTGGAAATGGGGATCCAGGATCATCAGACCCTAAAAAAAGAAACTGGAAACCAAGGTTTTTATTTTTATTTATTTATTTTTTTGGAGACAGAGTCCCACTCTGTCACCTGGGTAGAATGACATGGAGTCATCATAATAGCAACCTCAAACTCTTGAGTTCAAGTGGGTTTTGAGTTTTTTTCTTGAAACGGAGTTGCACTTTGTCATCTTTGGTAGAGTGCTGTGGCATCTTAGCTCACAACAGTCTCTGATTCTTGGGCTCAAGCAATTCTCTTGCTTCAGCCTCCCAAGTAGCTGGGGCTACAGGTGCCCACCACATGCCTGGCTATTTTTAGAGATGGGGTCTCGCTTTGGCTCAGGTTGGTCTAGAACTTGTGAGCTCAGGCAATCCACTCATCTCAGCCTCCCAGGGTGCTAGGATTACAGGCATGAGCCACTGTGCCCAGCCCACAAGTGGGTTTTTTTGTTTGTTTTTTGAAGCCAAATTTTAATGGAGGCTTTTCTGACTTTTTAATGCTGACAACTGATTTAGAAATGTTAAAAGTATATGGGACAAGTGAAATATGTCTGTGGGCCACCAGTTTTCAGCTCTGCTCTATGCCCAACATGTGGGCCTCAGGAATGCCTGTGGCCCACATGTTGGTTCAGTTGTGCTGTGAGTTGGGGTGTGTGTTCAGAATCAGCTACCTAGGAAATGCTTTTCATTCTTCTGGAATGCTAAATTTCCCTCACCTGGTTTAAGAAGTACATATGA
This sequence comes from Loris lydekkerianus, assembly GCA_963574355.1. Taxonomy (NCBI): domain Eukaryota; kingdom Metazoa; phylum Chordata; class Mammalia; order Primates; family Lorisidae; genus Loris; species Loris lydekkerianus. Next base: position 39,248 of record CAUYPK010072546.1, on the reverse strand, counting down.
ATTCCATGTGCAGCATCTGCTTCATTCATTGCAGCAACTCTTGAATAAGCCAGTGATTGAGCCCAAAAGAGGTTCGAGGTTGCTCCTTGTGAGGCTCTCACCTGGAGTCTTGGGCACCTCCCACCCACCAATCAGCCTTCTCTCTCCCCTAGTGAGTGCTCTCACTGGGAAGATGCCAGCAGGTAGTCACTGCCTCTGTACTCTCGGCTGCTGCTCCCCTAGTCCTTTCCCTCTCCCTGGACCTTCCCTCAATTCCCTTAAATGAATCTGGGTTCCTTTCCTGGTGGAGCCAGAAGTATCCTTCCTACAGAGATCAGCCAAGGCAGAGGAGCTTGGTATCTGTAGAAGGTGTGTGTGTCATGGGGACAGGCCCGGCTGCCTCTTCGCAAAATGCCCTGAACCCTGCTAGTGGGGCATAGGCCCTCAACTAAGCTAGTCTCAGGGATCTGATCTGTACACCATCTCCAAAAACCTCCTGTGTTTTGGGGGGTTTTTTGGAGACAGGGTCTTAAGGGTCACCCAGCTAGAGTGCAGTGGTGTCACCATAGCTCACTGCAATCTTGAACTCCCAGGCTCAAGCAGTCATCTTCCTTCAGCCTCCCAAGTAGCTGGGACTACAGGTGTGTGTCACCACACCAGCTAATTTTTTTATATTTTGTAGAAATTGGATCTCACTCTTGCTCAGGCTGGTCTTGAACTCCTGACCTCAAGTGATTCTCCTGCATTGGCCTCTTAGAGTGCTAGGATTACAGGTGTAAGCCACTGAACCAATTTTGGTTTGGTTTTTACACTTACATAGTTCTTCATTCTTCTCAAAGGGATTTTTCCTTTTTAATTTTAAATTGTTTGATTAGTTTTTGGGGGGGTTGGGTGGTTTTCTTTGAAATAGGGTCTTGTTCTTTTGCTCAGGCTGGAGTACAGTATCATCATTATAGCTCACTACAACCTAAAACTTCTGGGCTTACACAATCCTCCTGCCTCAGTTCCCAGTGCAGCTGGACTATAGCTACACACCACTATTCCCAACTAATTTTTAATTTTTTTATAGAGATCGATCTCACTATGCCTCAAGCAATTCTTGAATTACAGGTATGAGCCACTTTGCCTAGTTTGAAAGGGATGTTTTTTAGCCATTCTCTCTTTGGGTACAGGCTTTTATTTTAAGAATTGCACAAATTTGTAATTAATTATCCTGAAAGAACTTCACAACCGGTTTGGCACCCATAGTACAGTGGTTACAGCACCAGCCACTGGCTGGGTTCGAACCCAGCCCAGGTCTGCTCAACAACAATGACAACTGCAACAAAAAATAGTCAGGTGTTGTGGCGGGCACCTATACTCCTAGATACTTGGGAGGCTGAGGCTAGAGAATCACTTAATCACTTCAGCCCAAGAGTTTGAGGTTGCTGTGAGCTGTGACACTATGGCACTCTACCGAGGGCAACATACTGAGACTCTGTCTCAAAAAAAAAAAGAACTTCACAGCCAATTAATCTGGATTAGGATTAGTTGGACTACCTGGGAAGGCCATGTCCGGACCCCAGTGAACTCATGTTTTTTATTCTCTCCCATTCACCTATGTCTCTTTCCTCTTTTCCATGATGTACTTTAACTTTTTACCAAATCTTCTCTTCCTTAATCTTAAATGCTTCAGCATTTCTGTATTCTCAGAGCTTGTGTTCTAGTTAATCCTTGTCCGGTCTTTAAGGGCAGTAGGATTTCTGTGTCAGTCACAAACTTCTAGGTCTCCGTGAAGGACAGTTATGTAAATGAAACACCCTAGATCCCTACAGCCTCCTTGGATTTTGATCCAAGACACAAAAATCATCTTTGCACTTAATACCGGGGGTAGTCTTTCCTACCATAGGTCTTCCCTACCCCACTGTGGGATAGGGACCATAAAAGTGAGGAGTCCCTGTCCTCATCTTCTAGATAAGGAATGTAGCTGAAAAGGGAAGCAACTCCCTAAGTACAAATACTGTGTCATCAGTATTAACTTTTTTTTGAGACAGAATCTCAGTTTGTCGCCCTCAGTAGAGAGCTATGGCATCATAGCTCACAGCAACTTCAAACTCTTGGGCTCAAGAGATTCTCTGCCTCAGGTTCCCAAGTGTCTGGGACTACAGGCACCTGCCACAAACCCCAGCGATTTATTTTAGACCTGGGGTCTCTATCACTTCTCGGCCTTTTGGCTTAGATCAAGTGTAGACATGGGGTCTTGCTCTTGTTCAGGCTGGTCTTGAAGCTGTGAGTTCAAGCAACCCACCTGCCTCAGCCTCCCAGAGTGCTAGGATTACAGTGCTAGATCATGAGCTACCACACTCAGCCAATATTAGCTTTTTTGAAAGGTGGCACTTTTTTTTTTTTTTTTTTTTTAAGACAGAGTCTATGTCGCCCTTGGTAGAGTGCCATGGCATCACAGCTCACAGCAACCTCCAACTCTTGGGTTAAATGATTCTCTTGCCTCAGCCTCCTGAGTAGCTGAGACTACAGGCGCCTGCCACAACACCCCTGGGTATTTTTTTATTGTTGCAATTGTCATTGCTGTTTAGCTGGCCCAGGCTGGTTTTGAACCCGCCAGCCTGGGTCTGTGTGGCTGGCGCCCTACCCACTGAGCCACAGGCACTAGCAGAAATATAGCCTCTGTTTCCTGAGGTTTTTTTTTTTTGTTTGTTTGTTTGGTTGGTTGGTTTTGTTTTTGACATAGGTGTCTTACTATATCACCCAGGATAGTCTCGAACTCCTGGGCTCAAGAAATCCTTCTACCTCAGCCTCCCATGTAGCTGGGATTATGGGCTCAAGTGTGACCATGCCAGGCTAAGTTACCTCTTTAAAGGCAAGCACCTCATCTTCCCCCACCACTCCTAAAACCCTAGCCTGAGGCTGAGCATCCAGTCTGCTCTCTGAAGATCTGGTTGGACTGACAGGTAAACTAGGTGATGTTTCTAAGTCCTAAACCCCCAGGGAACAGCCCATTCATTCATTTCACAAATACATTTATTGTGCACTTAACTATGTGCCACGTACTATTTTAGGCCTTAGGGATAAAACAACAACGAAAACAAAAATTTTTATCCTTCTGGGCTTTATATTCTAGTAGGGGTATGTTAGATACAAATGCTAAGAAGAAAAATAAGGCAAGGAGAGATGATAGGTAATATTGGGAGATGTTGTAATTTTTAGACTAGGGAGGAGCTCACTAGGAAGGTGACATCTGTAAAGACCTACAGGAGCTGAGCCATCCATCCTTCTGCCTTTGGGCAGGACTGCTCACCTCTCTCCAAGGACTTTCACCTGACCTCATAGTGGGTCTGCTGATTCAGAATAGAGTGATGAAGTCATTGACACAACAAATCAAACATTGCCCCCCACCCCAAGACTTCATAATAAACTCATTCATACTGGGGTGGTGCCTGTGGCTCAGAGGAGTAGGGTGCCAGCCCCATATGCTGGAGGTAGCGGGTTCAAACCCAGCCCCGGCCAAAAACTGAAAAAAAAAAAAAAACAACAAAAAAAAAACCATTCATACTAAGTTATTAGCAACTATTCATGGAGAACCCCTGGGTGAGGAGAGCTAAGTTCTGAAAAGTCCCTTGAGAGAATGCCTTATCTGAGGAAGGAGCTTATAGGATGGGAACCACCCCTCCTCCCTGCCTCTCTCCCCCACAGAAATTGAGTCTCACATTATAAAGCAAGAAGATATACTTAATGGCAAAGAGAATGAGATTAAGGAGTTGCAGCAAGTTATCAGCCAGCAAAAACAGATCTTCAGGTGAGGGGTCTGGGCCAGGCTGGGGGTTGTTGATGAAAGTGGGGAGCCAGACCTCTGGCCCCTACCCTGTGCTATCCACAGCCCACAACCAGCAGGCTCCATTGCAGGAATCACATGTCTGACTGCCGGATCCAGAAGCAGCAGGAGAACTACATGGCCCATGTGCTGGACCAGAAGCATAAGAAAGCCTCAGGGTCTCGTCAGGCTTGCAGCCGCCAGCGTCTCAGGGAAAAATAAAATGGTCGTTTTCTTCCTATTTTCTGAATATAATGCCCAACCTCTGCCCTCTGTGCTTGGGAAAGTTCCATCCCTTCTCTTCCTATCTCTGTGGTCCCTTGGCCACAGACCTGACCTCCAGGGAAAGAGGTAGCAGGCACTTTTTTCTGCCTGCCTCCCTCCTGGGCCCCAGAGACCTGAGAAGCAAATCTCCTGGAACTGGTTGGAGGACAAGCCTTGCACCACCACCTGTTAGGCCTCTTCTGGGCTTAGAAGGGGATGCTGCTCAAGCCTCCAGCCCCTGTCACTTCCCAGCCTCCCTTTGGTAGTGATAGAGATCCATGGAAGTGGGGATTTGTCCAATAGGCACTGCTTTCTTTTGGTATTTAATCCCCTTCCTATATTAACAACCCTGGTTATCCCATTAACATCCCATCCCACTTCCAGTGCCGTTGTAAATTTCTCAAATTGGCTCCAAGGCAGGAAGGGTTGTGTGTGTGAGAAAAAGAACCCTGTCCAGAAAATCCAAAGACTGGTGGGTTCCAAGACCCCAATGAACATGGGAAATCAGCTTTCATAACATAAGAATCACCATGAATCACATTTGAACCTTCTTTCACCTCCCCTAAACAGAAGGTCATTTGTCTTCACAGATGGGAGAAAAGGAAAAAGAAAATGCTGTGTCTCTTTTTTTAAGGTGGGGAAAGGATCTGGGAAGGGACCACCACTTGCTTTAGTTGCACAGGCAGGGCTGGATGTGATGGACAGGCTGGATTCTTTTAAGAAGCCATCACTGAGTGTGCCCTAGGTCACTGTGGGGCACATCCAGGCAGGGAACTGCTTCAGGGAGGGAAGAGTCAGATTTGCCACATCTGGCCTCTCCTGGGTAGTTGTGAGGATGAGTGCACAGGAGGGGCCAATGCTCTTGCTCCTGGGCCAGCTGGAGCCTGAGGCACAGTAGGACCTAGAAGCCAGAAGTTTAAGGGCAAGCGGTCAGTACCCATTGTCCTCAGACAGTGACAGTTGGTGGCTTCTTGTCCACCAGCACCTGTCCCCAGGGCAGGTCTTAAGGTTCTGAGGGCTGGAATGAGGCCCTTGTGAGTGCCTGGGGGAAGGACTACAATCTACCTCAAAGGTTCTGGGGCTTGTTCTGGGCAGCTTATCAAAGCTGGAGCTGTCCACTCCAGCCCCTTCCAATAGATCCCACTAAAGACAATGAGCCCAGCCAGGGATAGCACCTTCCTGAGGCCCCAGCACGACTTCTGGAGTCGGGGGAGTCCTCAAGCCTGTCTTCCCTTCACCTGCCAGTGAGCCAAGGCTTGGAGTCCCATCCCGGGTGCTCTGGCTTATTCCCGCAGTGGTTGGCTCGGCTTGTGGGGTTGAGTGGGTAAGGCAAAGGGCCCAGGTCTCTCTTGCTGCCGCGACGCTAACTCCGGAGTGGATGCGGCCGCTTTAAGGCGCGGTGACCCCACGGCATCCTCAGGCGGGGCGGGGACAGTACAGCCAGAACCACCAGCGGAGACGAATGCGAGGGTGGTAGTACGCGGTGTCCGGCCCCACCATGCTGACTGCGCTCGCCCCGCCAGCCGTGCCTGGGATCCCGAGGCAGCTGCCCACGGCCCACGCGCGGCGTCAGGACTCCTCCGGTTCGTCAGGCTCCTACCATACGGCTCCAGGTTCTCCTGAGCCCCCGGACGTTAGGCCGGACGCAGAAGGCAGAGCGAATTGGCCCTGGGTGGCCCCGGGGCGGGGGGCGGGCGCGCAGCCTCGCCTGTCCGTCAGCGCCCAGAATAGCCGCCAGCAGCACTGGCCCGTCTCGGATTTCCCTCAAGGCTCGGGCTCCAGCCCGCGGCCACCGCAGCCCCAGCTGCGCACGCTGCCGTCTGGGGAGATGGAAGTCATCTTCGGCGTCGGGCCCCTGCTCACCTGCTCCGCCAGGGAGGATCTGGAGGTGCAGCAGCTCATGGAGCCGGCCTTTGGCAGCCCCTTGCCGCCAGGACCCGTGTCTCCCACCCCTGTCCCACCGCAACCCCGGGCCCTCGACGGTGGCTCTCGCTGGGCCACATACCTGGAGCTGCGTCCCCGGGGGCTGAGTCCCGCCGCCCCAACGCAGTTTGAGTGTGTGGAGGTGGCGCTGGAGGAACACACCGCGCCTGCCAGGCCCCGGACAGTGCCCAAGCGTCAAATCGAGCTGCGACCCCGGCCCCAGAGTCCCCCGCGGGTGGCCAGCGCGCCGCGCCCGCGACTACTCCTGCGTACCGGCTCCCTTGACGAGTCACTGAGTCGCCTGCAAGCCGCGGCGGGCTTCGTGCAGACAGCTCTGGCCAGAAAACTGAACCCCGAGGCCCCAGTGCCTAGTAACGCCGCCTTCAGGCCCACAGGACGGTCGGAACCTGACACCCAGGAAACGTCCCGCGACACCCGCGTGGTCCCAGAGAAGATTAAATCTCAGCCGTTCCGCATACCAGATGGTTCGGTCCCGGTCAAAGCCCCACGACCATGGCCCAGCCTCCGAGAGCGAGCGATTCGGCGCGACAAGCCCGCTCCCGGCACGGAACCGCTGGGTCCTGTTAGTTCCAGCATCTTCCTGCAGTCAGAGGAGAAGATCCAGGAAACGCACAAGACTCGGTTCCCTCAAGAGACTTCGGCTCGAACTGTCGGGAGGGTACGGTGTCCGCCTATCGAGTCTGGAGTCCCCTGGGAGGTTCCCAGTAGGACTGTGAGGCCAAGAAGTCCGTCCCCGCAGTGGCCGGCTGCAAATGGGGTTGTGCGAGGTCCTCGCTGCCCATCCCCCCAGAACCTGTCCCCGTGGGATCGGACCGTACGGAGGGTGAGTAGCCCGTTGTTCCCAGAAGTATCCTCCGCGTGGGAAAATCAGAATCCCCCAGTCGAAGAACCTGTCAGGAGGAGAAGCCCTACACCTCTGACCCCTTTCCAGTGGAATCAGGGTGTGGCTAGGGCAAGGAGCCCGTCCCGCGAAGCTCCCTCCCAATGGGAGATTGTACATCCCACAGGTGAGTGCGCACAAGAGCCAGATAGAAAACGGTCCCCGCCGGCATTGCTCCCCTGGGAAGCTCCAGATCGTCCTATTGGGACTTGGAGCCCATCGCCCCAGGAGCAGTGGGATCCCATGGTGCACAGCTCTTCGGTAGTATTTACACGGGAAGCTCAGAATGACGTAGCTCAGGAGGAGTTGGTACCATCTACACCATCCGCACCCGGGACTCCAGAACCAACAGAGGCACAGAGTCCATCCACAGAGGAGATTCCAGATCTTCCCTTTCGAGGCAGTCAGTCATTGCCAGAGGCAGCTGCAGCTAAGCCGCCCTGCAGTCACCTTGTGAACATCCTGGACGGTGATGCGCGCCCAGAAGCCGTGGCCCACGGAAAAGCGTCCTCGGTACGTCAGCGCGTGGCCATTCCGCGGCCCCGAGATGTGCGCAAGATGGTGAAGACCACATACGCGCCAAGCTTCCTGGCTAGAACCCCGGGCTCCGGGCTGCCTGCGCCTCCTGCTGACCCCTCCGGGGAGGAGGGTGGCGCATCCAAGACACAAGAGCTTCAGCCGCTAGGGCCCCCAGCCCCGGCTCACTACACATCCATTTTCCTTAAGGACTTCATGCCAGTCGTACCGCACCCCTACGAGCCTCCAGAGCCGCCCCTTGACACAGTCCCCCAGGACACCTCGAAGCCCAACGGGGTCGTGCGGCGGAGGGCTGAGAACACCACAGCAAAACCCTTCGCACGCACAGAGATCCGCCTGCCCGGTGCTTTGGCCTTGGGCCACCGGCCCGAGGTAACCCCTGGAGTCCGAGTGCGGGGTCCCGGCGGAGAGAACCGGGATGCAGAGACCCAGCGCCTCGTCCCCGACGGCGAGGGTCGAACGAGCCCTCTAGGCGGCGCTCGCAACCCATCCCAGCGGTTCCCCGTGGGACCAGCAGGGGTCCGACCACCTCGCCCCAACTCCCCACAGGCACACCCCAACTCGAGCCCTGACATAGCACCCAAACTGGAGACACCTTCGGAGGCCCCCGCGCCCACAGCTGCTGTCCAGGAGCCCCTGTCGCAAGAGCCCCAGGCGTCAACCGGCAGAAGGGTCCCTGCCCAACCTCGCGCTGCCTCGGCGCCTCCTACGGACCGATCCCCGCAAGGCCCCTCCCAGTGGTTGCGCAGGCCGCCTGGGGCCGCTCATCCGGGGAAGGTCCTGGTGGACCCGGAGAGCGGTCGCTACTACTTTGTGGAGGCTCCGCGGCAGCCTCGGCTGCGTCTGCTCTTCGACCCCGAGAGCGGGCAGTATGTGGAGGTGCTGCTGCCATCCACATCTCCCAGGCCACCCCGTCGGGTCTACACCCCAGTGGCCCTGGGGCCCGGCCTCTACCCTCCCGCCTATGGCCCTATCCATGGCCTCTCACTGCCTCCGTCCCCGGGTCCCCCAGCCCTCAGCAGCCCCCAGCTACCATGGGTCTCTGAGGCAGGACCCCTGGACGGAATGTACTACCTTCCAGTGAGCGGGACCCCCAGCCCCACACCTCCTCTGCTCCTCTGTGCCCAGCCCCACACCTCAGGTACCACCCAGCCGGGCAAGGGCTCCTTGTTCCCGTTGTGAGGCACCAGGGCCTTATCTCCATGCAATTGGGGCGCTTGGATGGCCTTGGAGGTTCTGGCATCCGGTCCCTTGCCCTCCTTTCCTTCTATCATCCCTTCCTTCGTTTATTCCAGCCAGTTGTCAGACCAGAAGTGACCTTCAAAGAAAATGTCTGAGACCCAGAGCTAATGGAGCTGGAGCTCAGGAAGTGGCTGCCTACTTCCTCCCTCAGCAAAATTGTATATCCCTTTCCCAAGCATTCCCAGGATGTGATGTGTATGTTTGTGTATGTGCAGGCAAGCAAATATGTAAAAGTGAGGAGTCCCTGGGCTTGTCCCCAGGAATCAATCCAAGGAGGTGTTGGGGTTCCCCAGGAGGCAACAGTAATGGAAGCAGCAGGGAACAAGGGCTGTCCCTCCCTGAAGGGAAGTGGAGCAGGCCACCTGCCACTGGTGAAATGGAAGGGAAGGACTCTGGCTATTCAATCTGGTTTTTGGGAGAGGAGCTGAATTTTGGCCTGGGAGGCTGTGGGGGGAAGAGACTAGTACAGCCACAGGCCAGGGTGGGGCTGAGAGAGGGAGCTGCAGGGACAGCAAGTAGAGGTGGAGTGAGGAAGTAATACAGGGAGGGGCTGTGGAGACTCAGCTTGGCATTTGGGGTGGGAAAGTCAGGTGTAAGGTGGGCCCAGGTGGCTGTGGTCTCCAACTGGGAACCTGATTCCTGAAGCCTCCGATCATCCCCAATCTCTGACTTGGCTTTTGCTCTGAGTCCCAGAGCTGAACTGACTCATCCTGGGAAAGGGGCGAGGTTTCAGCCATTCCCACCCGGGGTAGACTGCAAGTGAAATGAGTCATTAGGAAGGACTTATTAAGAGGGAGGATGGTTGGACTGTTGTCCCAGGGGAGCTTTGACCCCTGGGGGGATGGATAATGGATTAGAGCTGGCAGTAAAAGGGATATCCTTATCTGAGGCAGGTCAGAGGGACCTGAAGCTCCCAGCTGGTCTCACTCCCCAGTAAACAGTCACAGCACAGGAAGGGACAGGACCCAGAGCCTGTGCTTTGGTTGCCCTGAGATTCTCAAATCTCTGAGGAGGTCTGAAGGAGTTGAGGAGGGATCTGCATGAGATGGGAGATGGTCTATGTATAGTTCTGAGCCTGAAACGGCTGAGCTTTGTTGGACCGGTGTGTGGCATGATGAGTTCGAGGAGGACAATTACTATTAGAAGCACTGTCTGGGATGGGGATCAATGCTGTCCTTGTTCCAGAGCTGTGGGAGGCCAGGTGCCTTCAGAGCCTCTGCCCCCCTGCCTGGACTGCAAGCTGACTAGAACTATGAGACAGAATAATCCAGAAATCTCTTGGCTTAAGATGCTGGTTCTGAGTGGCATGGAAGTCCCTGGGGCCACCTCAAGTCTTTCACCTCATCCTGGTGTGAAATAAATAAATCGCTGACCCATGAAGCCATGATGGGCAAAATCACTGGTGTAAGGTGCCTGATTTCCGGCTTTTTATACCTGGGCGGAAGAGACCTTAGGAACAGAGAGGGAGCCCGTATGTGTTTTTCACACACTGTGGGGTACCCGCCTCCAGAGCTCCCCAGAAGGGAGCCCTAGGCTAGCAAGCACACTTGTGGCCTTATTCCTTCAGGTGGTTTAGTGGCCAGGGGGCTCTAGTCAGGCTTGGGTTGATTTATTTATTTATATATATTTTTGTTGTTGTTGCCCAGGCTAGAGTTGCCCAGGCAGGAGTATCATGGTGTCATAGTTTACAGCAACCACAAACTCCTGGGCTCAAACTCCTGCCCACTCTGTTGCCCAGGCTAGATTATCATTGAGTCATAGTTTACAGCAACCTCAAATTCCTGGGCTCAAGCAATCCTCCCACCTCAGCCTCCTGAGTAACGGGGACTACAGGTGCCCACAATGCCTGGATAATTTTTCGATTTTTAGTAAAGACAGAGTCTCACTCTTTCTCGGGCTAATCTGGAAGTCCTGAGCTCAAGCAATCCACCCACCTTGAGCTCCCGGGATGCTAGGATTACAGGCATGAGCCAGCAGACCTAGTCAGGCTTGGGTTTTAATCTCAGTTAGCCTTGGGTTTATCACTTCCCTCTGAGCCTTTGTGTCTTAAGGAACAAAAGAAAAATAACAGAAACCAAACACTTTCTCCCATGAGGTACTCAGCACAGTGCTTACCACATGGTAGGTCATAGGACATGGATGGTATCAGCCCACATGTGTCCTTGCTCAGGCCTGGCTGCTCTCCTTGCCTCACTGTTCTCTATCTGTGAAATGGGACTGAGTTGGCTGGAGCTGGGTTCTGCTAGAGGAAGTGCACACGTGGCATCTCTGGAGCTCTGGGGGAGGGGAGAGAATGGGAGGAGTGAGGTGTGAGTTCCCCATTGGTCTAGGCTGGGCGTCCTGTGGCAGTCCCCATTGCACGCATGCACATGTACACCTCCACCTCAGCCATAGCCCAGGCTCGCTGAGCTAGCTCCAGAGGCCATGAGGCTGTCACTGCCATTGTTGCTGCTGCTTCTGGGAGCCTGGACCATCCCAGGCAGCCATGGGGACAAGGACCAGTTCACGGCTACTGCACCACAACTGGACGATGAGGAGAAGTACTCAGCTCACATGCCTGCTCACCTGCTCTGTGATGCCTGCAGGGCCGTGGCTTACCAGGTGAGTCTTTCTCCCTATCTGGGCTCCTACCCTGCTTCTGTGCCCAGGGGTCACAAGCCAGACCCCTCCACCTACCTCAGATTCCACCACTGGCCTTTAATCTCCAAACCCCAGATTCAGCCTCCCATGGTATTGCCATCATCACCTCATCTGAACCTCCATGCCTCAGTTTACCCATCTGCCTGCCCAACAGAAAGCAGACAATCTGGGACAGCCTCATAGTGCCTCATCCCAGGGAATCACCTGCTTATCCTTTCAGACTCTTCCCTTTCCAGACCCATCCTCAAGTCCAGACTCCCTCCCCAAATCTGACTCAGGTTCCTTCATTTATGTGTACATGATGCCCATGTGCATGTGTGTTGAGTGCCTGCATGTGTGAGCATGTATGTTCACACATACACTGGTGAACATGCCTATGTGCCAGTATCTCTGTGTGCACAGGGCCTGTGAGTGCTCAAGCCACTGAATGTTAGGATTTTTTTCCCCTTGTTCTTGTGTTTTAAAATAGCATATGTTCTCAGCCCTATAACTTATAGATTTGAGGGTTTTAAAAAAAAATAGAAAAAAGGGCCGGTCACAGTGGCTCACATCCGTAATCCTAGCACTCTGGGAGGCCAAGGCGGATGGATTGCTTGAACTCATGAGTTTGAGACCAGCCTGAGCAAAAAGCAAGACCCTGTCTCTCAAAAAACAACAACAACAACAACAACAAAAAAAAACTGAGGCACAAGGATAGCTTGAGCCCAAGAGTTTGAGGTTGCCGTGAACTAGATGCAACGGCACTCTACCCAGGGCGATAGCTTCAGACTCTGTCTCAAAAAAAAAAAAAAAGAAAAAGAAAAAGAATAATAAAATATTATTTGCTCTGGGCAGGTGTCCCCTGAAGTAGGGGTCCCAGTGCTCAGGCCTAACATTCCACCTCAGCATTTCTACCCCCAGCTCCCACCCTAGGGAAGTGAATGTTGCCACTTTCTAGCCCTTGGGTCTAGGGACAGCCCATGCAGCCTGCCGCACAGGTGCTTCCTGCTCAAACTGCTCCCTGCTACCTCATTCTCCCCAGAGATCCCTACCCTCCTCCCTCTGAGCAACAGTCCCGAGACGCTGGGTTCCAGCCCCTGTTTGTTCCAGATGTGGCAAAATCTGGCAAAGGCAGAGGCCAGACTTCATACCCCAGACTCTAAGGGACAGCAGAAGCTGAGTGAGTCGGTATACACAGACATCTTGGACTTGAGCTGCTCCCAGAAGTGGCAGGAGTGAGTTGCCAATCCCACCCCTACCTCCCTCCTTCCTAAGGCAGGACTGATAGGTGGAGAGCCCACTCTCCACTCACATCACACTCACCTTCCACTAGGGCTCTAGTCCAAGAGAGGGGACTGGCTGGGATGAAGTCTGGGCTCTGGAGCTGGGAGCAAGTAGAACAAGGGCCAGCAGACAAGGGGTGATCTTAGGCTAGGGGATTTCCCTCTCAAACTCAGCAAATGCTCAGTGTGCCCAGCTTGAAGAGACAGGTCCTTCCTGGCTGGGCTCCCACCAATGACAAACCCTCTTCTCCCCACTGCTACCAGCTATGGTGTCCAAGAAGTGAACAAGGTGAAACGTCTTGTGGGCCCGGGGCTTAGCAAGGGGCCAGAGCAAAGCATCAGCGTGATGATCACAGGGGGCCCCTGGCCCATCAGGTGATGTGGGGTGGAGTAAGGGTGGGGATGGAGCCTTGGTTTGCCCCTTTGTGTGCTGGGCAGAGTCTGAGGCTTCTGCTGGGCTCCCATAGGCTTTCCAGGACATGTTCGCACTACTTGGGGGAGTTTGGAGAAGACCAGATCTATGCAGCCCACCAACAAGGCCGAGAGGTTCTGGAGACATTGCTGTGTGGGGGTCCCCAGGGGGCCTGCTTGGAGAAGGTACCAGTCACAAGAGAAGAGCTCTAATCCTAGACTCTTATCTTCCTCGGGAAGAAGCTGGGGCTTCCTCTGGATCTTTTCCATTCCCATCTGCAGGCTTCCAGGGAGGCCCTGCTCAGGGCTGCCACTCTCTTTCTCCTCCAGCATCAGGGACTGGGGCAGGCTGTCCCCTCTGGATCCAAATAAAACCCAGTGAACTTGACTCCTTCTCTCTGCAAAAGTTGCTTGGGGGGCTGGGAGGACAGACATTGGTGTTTTTGATCGTGTCCTTTCTGAGGGAAAAACAAAACCACTTACAGTGCTTTTACTATTCTCTCCCTCACAATAATCAACACAGATGATTTTTGTGACCCAGTGTGTGGAGCCTGTTCTCCACAAACCAAGAAAGCAATCAGTTCTACAGTGGACATCTGCTGAATGTCCTCCAATTCAATTCTGACCCCATCTACATGGAGATAGCATCAAATCCCACAGGCTGAGGGCTCAGTTTCCCCAAACTGCACCCCATTTAAATGTCATTAGGAAATCTGGGCCTCCAGAACTGCTGACTGACAAGCTTCACAATGGGATTCCCATGCCTCCCCTCCTGCCTCCTCTTTGGGCTCCATTAATTTGCTAAAGCCACTCACAAAACTTTGGGAAACAGATTTACCAGCTTATTATAAAGGACATTACGAAGGATACAAATGAAGGCATGAGGAAGGTGGGGCATGGGGGAAGAGGCTTCTGTGTCTTCTTGGGTACATCACCCTCCAGTAACCTCCACATGTTCAGCTCTCTGGAAGACTTCTGAATCTTGCCCTTTGGGGGTTTTATGGAGGCTTATTGATTAAGCCATTGGCCATTGGTGATCAATTTAACCTTCCAGCTCCTTTCTCCTTCTCAGAGGTTGAGACTGGGCTAAAAGTCTCAACCTTCTAATCCTGCCCTGGTAGTTCTGGTGACTAGCCTCCATCCAGAAGTACCTATGGGCTGTCAGGCATCAGTCAATTACTAGCATACAAAAAATCCCCATCAAGGCCGGGTGCAGTGTAATCTCTGGGAGGCCACTGAGGCGGGTGGATTGCCTGAGCTCACAGGTTCAAGCCAGGCTGGTAAAAATAGCCAGGCATTGCAGCGGGTGCCTGTAGTCCCAGCTACTTGGGAGGCTGAGGCAAGAGAATCACTTGAACCCAAGCGTTTGAGGTTGCTGTGAGCTGTGACATCACAGCACTCTACCGAGGGTGACAAAGTGAGACTATCTCAAAACAAACAAACAAACAAAAATCACTTGAGGGATTTCTCTTTCTTTCTTTCTTTCTTTCCTCTCTTTCTTTCTTTTTTTAGACAGAGTCTAGCACTGTCACTCTATAGACCCTGCTATATTATCATAGCTCACAGCAACTTCAAACTCCTGGGCTCAAGCAATCCTCCTGCCTCAGCCTGCCAAGTAACTAGAACTACAGATAGGCATGCCACCATGCCTGGCTAATTTTTCTATTTTTTTTTTTTTTTCTTTTGCAGATTTTGGCAGGGGCTGGGTTTGAACACGCCACCTCCGGCACATGGGGCCGACGCCCTACTCCTTTGAGTCACAGGCACCACCCCAATTTTTCTATTTTTTATACAGATGGGAGTCTCACTCTTGCTCAGGCTGGTCTTGAACTCTATTTTTTTTTGGGGGGGGGCCAGGACTGGGTTTGAACCCACCATCTCCAGCATATGGGGCTAGTGCCCTACTCCTTTGAGCCACAGGCCCCACCCTCCATTTTTGTTTTTTTGAGACCGAGTCTCACTCAGTTGCCCTGGCATTGAGTGCCATGGCATTATTGCTTACAGCAACCTCAAACTCTTGGGCTTAAGCAATCCTCTTGCCTCAGCCTCTGGAGTAGCTAAGACTACAGGCTTCTGCCACAATGCCTGGCTATTTTAAAGATAGGGTCTCACTCTTGCTCAGGCTGGTCTCAAACTTATGAGCTCAGGAGATCCCCCCGCCTCTATCTCCCAGAGTGCTGGGTTAATAGGTATGAGCCACCGTACCCGGCTTTTGGTCCTGAACTCTTAATCTCAAGCAGTCCTCCTGCCTCGCTCTCCTCGAGTGCTAGGATTATAGTCATGAGCCATTTGGGAGAGTCTAAGGATTTTATGAAATGTATACCAGGAAACAGGTCCAGCTGAAGACCAAATATGTAATTTCAATACATCACATCCCTCCTAGGAGGACTTAAAACATAGCCCTATAATTTCCTAGAATAACAGAAATCTGTCATGGTTAGAAATGTGAGCAAGCTGTCAAAGGCATATAGAACCAGTTATGTATGCATGGTGACTCCCCAGGTGCTGAGAGCCACCATGAGAGGGAAAAAAAACACAAGGAAAACTCTGCAGGCACCTTGCAGCATTCCTACTCCGACAACTTGATTCTGTTTTCCTCGCAGAAGAGTCTCACTGCATGGTCTACATCCATGGCTGCTCACTTTCTACACTCTGCCTTTGTCTCTGGCTAGTATGGTTGTGCCCTGGATGCCTGCCTGGCACGGAGCAGGGCAGCGTTCCTGACCAGCCAGATTCAGCATCTTGGCTCTCAGTCCTGCTTGCACCAGAAATTCTTCTGGCTGGAGGCCCTTTCCTTTCCCCTGGGCCCAACTTAGGTCTGGGAACCTGAGGTTGGTAGCACTATGACTTTCAGTTTCTTTTATGTCTCTGATCTGCTGACGCCCTGAGAGGGAGACAGGACAGACACAGAAACTGTGTCCATTTGACAGACACAGAAACTGAGGCTAAGACAACAGTCAAGTCCCAGACTGAGCAGTGGCAGGGCTCAGAGGAGATTTAGATATGGGAGGTTGGCTGCTGGAGGAATGGAAGTGCCCCAGGCAGGCCCTGTCCACTCTGGCTTTCCTGGGAGCTGCACTGGAGCACTGGCCTTTCCATTCACCGCTTGTTGCAGGACCTGTCTTAAGCCCCTCCTTTCATGGCCCTCATTCAAGAGACAACTCCCAGGGACTAGGAGGGGAGCCAGGGCCAAGGAACTGGCAGAGCAGTCAGTAAGATCAGGTGTGGAGCTGTGCCCCCCCCCATCATGTGGACCTGTGTGACCAGATGTTTATGTGGAATGAATTAGAAAGTTTATAACAGATTCTGTGTGTGGGGTGGTGGTGGTGGTGGTGTTCATTTATGCTACTGTGTATCTGGGACCATGGACAATTTCTCCACTTTGTCCATATGTGTGTTGTGTGGTTTAGGTTGAATTGAGTATTCTTGGAGCTACAAGGGGTGGGGCTCTGTTTCAGCAGCACCCTGGGGAGTACTGGGAGGAGAGGGTGGAGATGAAAGTGCTGAGCAGTTGCAGAGGCTTCAAACTGGTCAGACAACTTCAGGAACCTGAGAGCAGGAGCCAAGAAAAGAGAACAGGTGGAAAGAAGAGCAGGCTGGAGGCTGGATAGTCCGACAGATTCAAAGCAGTGGCATGAAGCTGTTGCCCAGCTGGAGAACCGTGCTGCCTGTTGGCTCTTGGAGGAGGGCCTGGCCATGGGCACAGCAATTCAGAAGTAGGTGGACCCTAAGGTACGGGGACTAGGGCAGCTCAGAGGGGAGCAGAATAGGGATCCCAGGCCCAGCCTCCACCATCTAAGGAGGCTGAATTCCTCTGGGCCCCTCCCCATCTCCCCCTCTGCCATCCCTCAGACACTATGGCCAGCCTGGGCTGGGTTTGCCAGGAGGGGAAACAGGCTGGGCACAGGATTAGCTTCTTGGCTGTATGATGAGAAGTCACACAGGGCCTAGTGCTCAGAAAGGACCCATACTCAGTTTAATTCTCTGCTGTTGCTACCTTAAAATTCTGTATTTTTGTTTTTGTTTTTTTGAGCCAGTCTCATTCTATGCCCTGGGTAGAGTGCCAAAGCATCGTCATACTTCACAGCAACCTCAGTCTCTTGGGCCAAAGAAATCCTCCTGCCTCAGTCTTCCAAGTGGCTAAGACTACAGGCACCTGCCACAGCATCCAGCTAGTTTTTCAATTTTAGTAATGATGGGGATCTCACTCTTGCTCAGGCCTGTTTTAAACTCCTAAGCTCAAGTAATTCACCCACCTTAGCCTCCCAAAATGCTAGTACCTTAAAATTCTTAATATTTTTAGGCTGGTGGCTTGGGCCTGTAATCCTAGCACCCTAGGAGGCCAAGGCGGGTGGATTTGCCTGAGCTTAGAAGTTTAAGACCAGCCTGAGCAAGTTTCTATTCTAAAAATAGAAAAAAGTAGCCAGGCGTTGTGGCAGGCACCTGTAGTCCCAGCTACTCAGGAGGCTGAGGCAAGAGGATCACCTGAGCCCAAGAGTTTGAGGTTGCTTCAAGCTGTGACACCACAGCACTCTACCCAGGGAGACAGAGTGGAACTCTGTCTCAAAAAAAGAAAAAAAAATTCTTAATATTTTTGGAACAAGAGTCTCACATTCTCATTTTTCACTGGGTCCCACAAATTATGTAGATGGTCTTGGCTGAGAGGGGGAAAGGAATCCTTATTCGGACACAGGGTACTATCCAGGCCAGGCCAGCATAGGCAGCTCTGTCTGCAGCCTATCTGTTGCCTGCCTCAGGGATCCAGGGAAGTTCAGACCAATCTAATTTTTTTTTTTTTTTTTTTTGAGGAGTCTCAAGCTGTTACCCTGAGTAGAGTGCCATGGTGTCACAGCTCACAGAAACCTCAAACTCTTGGGCTCCAGCGATTCTCTTGCCTCAGCCTCCCAAGTAGCTGGGACTACAGGTGCCCTACCACAACACCCGGCTATTTTTTGGTTGTAGTTGTCATTGTCGTTTGGTGGGCTGGGGCTGGATTTGAACCCGCCAGCTCCGGTGTATGTGGCTGGTGTCCTAGCCGCTTGAGCTACAAGCACTGAGCCAAACCAATCTAAATTTTAGGATTTTTCTAAAACCTTGCTACCTGTGTGGATTTGCTTAAATCATACCTATTAAATCTGTTCCCTCAGCTGTGTTAATACCATACCATTCAGCACCAGCGGTTACATATGGCATTGCTTATATTTTGCTTGGCACAAGGTAAATCCTCATAACAATCCTTACAACCAGATGGTTATGATGATGATGATGATGATTAATTTGTTATTAATAAAAGGGGGGCCGGGCACAGTGGCTCAGGCCTGTAATCCCAGCACTCTGGTGGGCCAACGTGGGCAGATCACCTGAGCGCATGTGTTCGAGACCAGCCTGAGCTAGAGTGAGACTCTGTCTCTAAAAATAGCTGGGCACCTGTAGTCCCAGCTACACGGGAGGCCGATGCAAGAGAATTGTTTGAGCTGAAGAGTTTGAGGTTGCAGTGAGCTATGACACCATAGCACTCAACCCAGGTTGACAAAATGAGACTAGGTCTTAAAAATAAATAAATAAATAAATAATAGGGAGGGGCCTCATACAGGGCATTACACGGTGAGTGCTAACTTCCACTTTCTTTCCTCCCACCTTGCCCAGTGCTTGGTAAATTTCCAAGTCCCCTCCTCACCTTCTCAACTCTGGCCCTCTCTTGGAAAACAAGAACAGGTCCCATGTCCAGGTTCAAGTGTGGGCAGGGAAGGGAGTACTCAGGAGGCAAATGTGGGAGAGACTGGGTGGCCTTTACCACTATGGCCCAAGTTAATACATTATCTCTACCCGGATCCCCCTTTCGCAATCCAGAGCAGGGGACCTGGTTACAGATTTACTTTGAACAATGTCTGATACATGGAGTAAAGTCCTCCGTGGCTTTTATAAAGTCATCTCTTCCTCTCCTCAGGAACTACTCAAACTTATGCCCCAAAGATGAGGGCCCAAGAGGACTCCGAGGGCCAGACACAGGTGCTGAGGGATGGGTGGGACCGGGGGAGGGAGGGAGGGCAGGCGGGTGGGAGCTGGAGGGCCTGTAAAGGGCTTCTCCCTTGGGAGGCCAGAGACAAACATTCTGATGACCTTGATAGAGAGTGACTGTCTTAAGTTGAATGTGGCAATTGGGGCCTGGAGTGGAGGTGGGGGTGAAGGAGTCTTAAGCCTTGGGATAAGCTGACTCCTGCTTGGGAGCCAGTAAGGGCCCAAACTCTCTGCTAGTGACTCCCCAAGAATCTCCAGGGGCAGATGTGAGACTAGACCGGGCTTTTCCACAGTCTCATTCCCTCCTGGTGCTCTTAGGTCTTCTGACTTAGAGGCCCATTTCCCTGGCTAAAATGCCCAGATTCTGAGGGCTCTAGAAACCAACACAGTGGAAGCAATGTGAGGTGGGAGGCAGATGTGTCCAGTCCAGGTGACAAGCAGGTGGATGGACTCTGGGGGAGGGTGGTGACCCAACTCTGAGTGATTGATTTGGGCCAGAATGGATTTTGCATGTCCCTGTCACTCCACCCTGAGCGCTTCTCTCTGATGCCCCTAGCATGAGTGCACCAGGGACCCCCCAGTGTCGCTGCCAGCAGAACCCAAGTTTGACATGTTATACAAGATCGAGGATGTGCCACCCTGGTACCTGTGCATCCTGCTGGGCTTCCAGGTGGGTTCCCCCACTCTGCCAAGTTTATTTTGGGTAACAGGAAGAGAAACCTAAAGTCAGCACAGTGACTGTCACCAAGCAAGGGTGGTAAAGAGGCTCAATGAGGCCTGAAAGAGGATTAACACTGTACCAGGTGGACTTCTGGTAACAGGGAGAAGGGCTCCCTCCACAGAGGCTACAGGAATAACATGGGGGGAGATTAGTGACCCCTAGGTTGGTGAATAGCAGCTCTCTGGAAATCATTTGTGCAGAGTCGGTCCTGGGTGGGCACATTGCCAAGGGTGTCACCAGGCCCACAGAAGTGAGCATGAGGACTCTAGGGGGCCCCAGATTCCCTGTGAGCTACACGGGCCCTGCCTCATGTACTCTGCTCTCTCCCCTCCACACCCCCAGCATTACCTGACATGCTTCAGTGGCACCATCGCTGTGCCCTTCCTCCTGGCTGAGGCGCTGTGCGTGGGCCATGATCAGCACATGGTCAGTCAGCTCATCGGCACCATCTTCACATGTGTGGGCATCACCACTCTCATTCAGACCACGCTGGGGATCCGGTGAGCAACCTAGCTTTCCCCAACTGTGAACTCTGAGAGGCCACACAGGAGCAAGTAGCCTCTCAGAGGACTCTGATGGCACAAAAAGCTGCTATCCATACCCACCTGCTGCTCCTACCCTCTGGCCAGACTTAAGAGGTAGACAGCATGACTGGCACCCTGGGCACCTTGATTTTGGTGTTCTGCGCTCTTGTGCTCCTCAAGGACAAGGGGTCTATAGGTTTACTTTTTATTTATTTATTTATTTTTAAAATGTGATTTTTATTTATTTATTTTTTGCAGTTTTGGCCTGGGCTGGGTTTGAACCCGCCACCTCCGGCATATAGGGCCAGCACCCTATTCCTTTGAGCCACAGGTGCTGCCCGGGTCTATAGGTTTAAAGGGATGCTTTCTAACTGGTCTGTCCTCCACTTAAGGCCTACTCTGAATACTCAGAACCACTCCTTCCCTGCCCAAACTGCCATCCTTAAGCTGGCTCCTCAGGCCTATGCGAGCCTCTTTAATGGCCTACCCTCCCTGGGACCCCATCCCTCCCGTAGGCCTGGGGAGCAAAAGGATTGAGCAGCGAGGGAGTAGGGAAGTGGAGCTCAAATGCAACATCTGAGCTTCCCACTGTCATGCATGTGGGCCCTCCTCACAGTAGGAGAGCTGGTGTCAAGATGGAAAGGGTTTTTTGTTTGTTTGAGACAGAGTCTCACTATGTCACCCTCGGTAGAGTGCTATGGTTGTCACAGCTCACAGCAACCTCAAACTCTTGGGCTTAAGTGATTCTCTTGCCTCAGCCTCCCAAGTAGCTGGGACTACAGGCACCTGCCACAATGCATGGCTATTTTTTTGTTGTTGTTGTTATAATTGTCATTCTTGTTTAGCAGGCCTGGGGTGGGTTCAAACCCCCCAGCCCGTGTATGTGGCCAACTTCCTAACCACTGAGCTACAGCACCAGGCCTGAAAGGGGGGTGTTTTGAGATTTGTTTTCTTCCTTTACGATCCTGCCTGCACCCTTAATGATTTCACTCTGTCCTGCCCCCACTCTTGTCCCTTTCTCTGTGCCCCTTTTCCCTGATCTCCCTGTGTCTACACCCCTGCTCCCCACTCTTCCCCATCCTACCCCACTTCACCCCTGCTGCTCTATGCTTCTTTCCCAGGCTGCCGCTGTTCCAGGCCAGCGCCTTTGCGTTTCTGGTTCCAGCCAAAGCCATTTTGGCCCTGGACAGATGGAAATGCCCCCCAGAAGGTTGGCACATTTCTGGGGTCTGCCCTGGAGAAAAGGGGAGGTCCAGGCCTGGAGGTCTGGGCAACTGTCCCTAGTCAACACCAGGGTACAGTCATAGCAACATCTTCTCTCCCTGCCTCTGTTCCCTATTTGTGTGTTTCTGACTGTCCCCAGAGGAGATCTATGGTAACTGGAGTCTGCCCCTGAACACCTCTCATATCTGGCATCCACGGATACGGGAGGTAGGTTTGCATGTGAAGGTAGAAGTTGGTCCCAAGGAGGAGGGTGGATGGGAGTGAGGGTCTCAGCTGAGTTGGGGGATTCAAGGATGGGACCCATGAGCTTTTCTCCTGCTAACTTATACCTGATATTTGTACTTCCAGGTTCAGGGTGCGATCATCGTGTCCAGCATGGTAGAAGTGGTAATTGGACTGATGGGGTTGCCAGGGGCCCTGCTCAGCTACATTGGGCCTCTCACGGTCACCCCCACTGTCTCCCTTATTGGTCTCTCTGTCTTCCAAGCTGCTGGAGACCGAGCTGGCTCCCACTGGGGCATCTCAGCTTGGTGAGCAGGCATCAGGCCTGATCCATGCCTTGCCCCAGCCCCCCACACTCTTCATGTCCTGTCCCCTTAGTCCTTACTCCTGGGCCCAGTCTGGCCTACCATCCACCTCCTCCTTGTGCCTGTGCCCCCAGCTCCATTCTCCTGATCATCCTCTTCTCCCAGTACCTGCGAGACTTCACCTTCCTGCTGCCTGTCTACCACTGGGGCAAAGGCTTCACTCTCTTCCGTATCCAGATCTTCAAGATGTTTCCTGTGAGGAGCTGGCAGGTGGCAGGGGCTGGGACTAGGACTAGGGCTAGAGTAGGGGCTGTACCTGTGCCAAAGGCCAAAGTGAGGACAAGCACAGGAATAACATGGGAGCTAGAGCCAGAACAGAGGGAGGTCCCAGCCATAGGCTGGAGCAGTTGCTGGGATAGGAATTTGAGCCACTGTTAGGGGAAAAGCCAGGGCTGGGGTGGTGGTGAGGGCTGAAATTGGAGCAAGTTAGCCAGGACCAAGACCTCCATTGCCTTCAGTGTACCCCTCACCCCACTGTGCTTCAGATTGTGCTGGCCATCATGACTGTGTGGTTGCTCTGCTATATCCTGACCCTGACGGATGTGCTGCCCACAGACCCGACAGCCTATGGCTTCCAGGCACGAACAGATGCCCGTGGGGACATCATGGCTACTTCACCCTGGATCCGCATCCCCTACCCCTGTGAGTGACACCACTTGGGCTCCAACTGAGACAGACCACCTATGAGACAGGTTCCTGGTGACCCTTTCCAGTTAATGGCAACTATCATTAGCTGTACATTTTCAGTGTGCCAAACACAGTGATATTCTACTCAGAGAAAACTTCTCTCCAGCTTTATGACTCTGAGTGGCCACAATAAGCTCCCACGACTGTGGCTCCCAAAACCAGCTCCAGATCTCCTTACTTGTTCCTCTCACAATCACTGGCCAGTCCAGTCCATTACAATCTCCATCCCATCCCAACTAGGTCAGTGGGGCCTTCCCACAGTGACTGCTGCTGCTGTCCTTGGAATGTTCAGCGCAACATTGGCAGGCATCATTGAGTCCATTGGAGATTATTATGCATGTGCCCGCCTGGCTGGTGCACCACCCCCTCCAGTACATGCTATCAACAGGTATGCCCACCTGCCCTCCTCAATATCTGATCCCCTCAGGGGCCACTCAGAAAGTAAGTACACAAAGGACTTAGAGAAGTCACTAACGCTTTGCAGACCTCATTTTTCTTGCTTATGTGATGGGATGCTCTTGTCATGTTGTATGATTGTTGGGAGTAGCTGAGGAGATAATGGAGTCAAGAGGGAGTGGTTGTAGACAATGTTCCATGTGCCCGGCTCTCAGTGTGCACTCTCTTACACAATCTGCTAACCACTCTGTGAGACAGGTACCATTATTTATCCCTGTTTTACAGATGAGGAAGTTGAAGTCCAGAATTGCCCAAAGCAGTAAGTGCCAGGGCATTGGGACTAATGTTCAAACCTGGGTTTTTGGCTTCCAGACCTCCTTTTAGCCTGGAATGGGGAGTACTAGAGACCGATAGTTGTAGCCCGCACAGCCCCCAGATGGCAGGCAGCTGGCCAGGGAGGTGGGAGGACTCAGATTGGAGCAGAAGCTGGACCAAGCCCCACCAACTCGCCCTTTTCCTTACAGGGGCATCTTCACTGAAGGCATTTGCTGCATTATCGCTGGGCTATTGGGCACAGGCAATGGGTCCACCTCGTCTAGTCCCAACATTGGCGTCCTGGGGATTACCAAGGTGTCTGACAAGCCAGAGTAGCACAAAGTCCAGCCCTCATTCTGAGTGTTGCAAGCCTGCCCAACCCGGTCCCCACTTTGGTCTAGCAACCTCACCTTGTCTTTGACAGGCCTCTCAGCTTTGTCAAGCCCCAGCTGGTTCATGCTTGGCTCTTATAACAGGCCCCTGCCCTGGAACTAACCCTGCTCCCAGCCTCACCCCTAGGTCTAGCTCCACTTCTGGATTCCTGGCAGGTGGGCAGCCGACGTGTGGTGCAGTACGGTGCGGGTATCATGCTGATCCTGGGCACCATTGGCAAGTTCACGGCCCTCTTTGCCTCACTCCCTGACCCCATCCTGGGCGGCATGTTCTGCACCCTCTTCGGTGAGTGCTTTGCGTGGGCCTGGGCATAAGGACCAAGGCGAGGCTTGGGTCACCAAGTAGAAGGACCCATAAGCTGCTTGATGCCTCCAGTGGTTCTCTTGCTCCTTTAGGCATGATTACAGCTGTGGGGCTGTCCAACCTGCAGTTTGTGGACATGAACTCCTCTCGCAACCTCTTCGTGCTGGGATTTTCCATGTTCTTTGGGCTCACACTGCCCAATTACCTGGACTCCAATCCTGGTGCCATCAACACAGGTGCCTCAGGCTATCTACTGTCTCCAGAGGTGGGAGAGGTCGGGTAGACCTAAAACTGAGCACAGCCTCCTCCCTCAAAGGATCCACACAGCTAGAGCCACACATCCTACTCAACCCTCTATTAATCAGCTACTGAGAGGTTAATTAGCATTTGTGCTCAACTAAGACACTTTCTGTGCACAGATACTGAGCTTCATGTGTTCATTTTATTTTATTTTATTTTTTGAGACAGAGTCTCACTATGTCATCCTCAGTAGAGTGCTGTAGTGTCACAGCTCACAGCAACCTCAAACTCCTGAGCTTAAGCAATTCTCTTGTCTCAGCCTCCCTAAGCAATTCTCTTGCCTCAGCCTCCCAAGTAGCAGGGACTACAGGCTCAGCTATTTTTGGTTGCAGTTGTTATTGTTGTTTAGTTGGCCCAAGGTGGGTTCGAACCCACCAGCCTCAGTGTATGTGGCTGGTGCCATAACCACTATGCTATGGGTGCCAAGCCCATGTGTTCATTTTTCAAAACAATTCCATGAGACAGATACTATTATCACCTCCATTTTACAGCTAAGGAACAGAATTCACTGAGAGATTAAGAGATTTGTCCTGGGCGGCACCTGTGGCTCAGTGGGTAGGGTGCTGGCCCCATATACTGAGGGTGGTGGGTTCAAACCCAGCCCTGGCCAAACTGAAACAAACAAACAAAAAATAGCCAGGCATTGTGGCGGGCGCCTGTAGTCCCAGCTACTCGGGAGGCTGAGGCAAGAGAATCACCTAAGTCCAAGGATTTGAAGGTTGCTATGAGCTATGACACCATGGCACTCTACCAAGGGTTAATAAGTGAGATTCTGTCTCAAAAAAAAAAAAAAAAAAAAAAAAGAGATTTGTCCCAAGTCAACAACTTTAAACCCATAGATATGATGTCTCATATGGTGGCTCATGCCTGTAATCCTAGCATTCTGGGAGGCCAAGGTGAGTGGATTGCCTGAGCTCAGGAGGTGGAGACAAGCCTGAGCAATACAAGATCCAGTCTCTACAAATAGAAAAAGTAGAAGGGCTTTGTGGTAGGTACATTAGTCCCAGCTACTTGGGAGGCCAAGACAAGAGAATCACTCGTTGAACCCTACACACTTTGAGGTTGCTGTGAGCTACAACACTATGTGGCATGACACTCAACCCCAGGTTGACTCAATGAGACTTTCTTAAAAATAAGGAAAAACAAGAGGTAAAGCTAGGTTTAAAAGTCAGAACATTGTATCTGTCCTTTACCATTTGTTCAAGGAAATGAGTAGGCTGAACAAGTGGGAAGTCCCTGAGCTCTGCTCTCCAGATAGGGCCATGACCCTCATTGCTCTTCCACAGGTATTCCTGAAGTGGATCAGATTCTGACTGTGCTGCTGACCACGGAGATGTTTGTGGGCGGATGTCTTGCTTTTATACTGGACAACACAGTGCCAGGTATGGTTCAGGAGGGGAGCACAGAACTAGGCTGGACCCATATGCACTCCAACAGATGGTCCCTGAGCCACAACTGCAGCCAGGTCCAATGCCATGCAGGTCCTGCAGGGCATCAGAAACAGGTGGGCTGGTGGAGTGCTTCCTGGCTGGAGGGAAAGACCTAGCACTAGGCACAGGTATGCCTTGTACGTCTTTAAGAGGGTGGAGCTAGAAAAGTCATTTCTGGATCTTTTGAGTCCTTTCCCCTGTTTCTTAAGTCACTGGGCCAAAGGTGTCTTTGAGTAAGACAGAAAGGCAGCGTCTTGGCAAAATCCATTCCAAATGTCAGCTTGCCACAATGGCTACTAGCAGCTTTTTGCAAGGATTGTGGAGGATACCTTGTGGGGACCCTGAGACTCCTCCTGGCCCAGTATAAAAAACATATAGCGTGCCCAGTAAATGTATTAAAAAATGTCACCAGGTGCTCTAATAACCTAGCTAACATTTACTCAACATCTACTATGGGTGAAGCAAAGCTGTGTCTCACTTCATCTTCAAATATGGCTGTAAAGTCACAAAATTAACACCGCACACCTGAGATTTTTTTTTCTTTGAGACAGAGTCTCACTATATCATCCTCAGTTGAGTGCCATGGTGTCACAGCTCACAGCAACCTCAAACTCTTAGGCTTAAGCAATTCTCTTGCCTCAGCCTCCCAAGTAGCTGGGACTACAGGCGCCCACCACAATATATTTTTGCTGCAGTTGTCATTGTTGTTCAGCAGGCCTGAGCTGGGCTCAAAGCCACCAGCCTCAGTGTATGTGGCTGGTGCCCATCACTCAGTGAGTAGTACGCTAAGCCAAATCTGAGGTTTTTTTGTTTTTTTTTTTTTGCAGTTTTTGGCCAGAGCTGGGTTTGAACCCATCACCTCCCGCATATAGGGCCGGCGCCCTACCCTTTTGAGCCACAGGTGTTGCCCCAAATCTAAGATTTTTAATAATGTCCATCTGAGGGCCTGGTGTGGTGGCTCATACCTGCTATCCTAGCACTCTGGGAGGTCGAGGTGGGTGCATTGTTTGATCTCATGAGTTGGAGAACAACCTGAGCAAAAGTGAGACCTTGTCTCTACTAAAAATAGAAAAAACTGAGGCAAGAAGATCGCTTGAGCCCAAGAGTTGGAGGTTACTGTAAGCTATGATGCTACAGCACTCTACCCAGGGAAACAGCTTTTTTTTTTTTTTTTTTGTCTTAAAAAAATAACGTCCATCTTACACAGCCAGTGGTGTCCCAGTTATTGCACCACACTGTCTCTGTCAGGGGACCTGGGTTGGAGGCCTGGGAAAGGCTCCATGGAGACACGAGTTAATGCCTGCATCAGTATAAGCACATAAAAGAAAGTAGCAAGATGATGGTTCTCCATGCCAAGTCACTTACTAGTCTCAACATAGCCCCAGGTTCTGCCAGCCTCTCTCTCTTAAGTTCCAAGTGTTCATATGCATAGAGCATAGGAGTTGGAGGCTGTGTATAGCTAGTGAGTTTGAGGAGGGAGGGAGGGGCTAGGGTTTCCTAAGGGGATTTTAGGCTGGATCAGATGAGGGAGCACTGGGTGGCCAACTGTTGCTTGAATTGATGGGTAGGTATCTGACTATAGTACTCACTCCTCATTTAGAGGAGGCTGGGCTGGGGGCTGTTCCTATGACAGTAAAGTGGCAGCCTTAACACCTAGGTAACTTGGGGAGATGGAGAGCATCTGGGTGGGCATCTGCACATCAAGAGCCTTGTGAAAGGCCTCACAGACTCAGAACTGCCTAGTTGAGCCCATCACACCCTCATTTTCTTTCTTTCTTTTTTTTTTTTTTTTTTGGCAGTTTTTGGCCGGGGCTGGGTTTGAACCCACCGCCTCCAGCATATGGGGCCGGTGCCCCACCCCTTTGAGCCATGGGCACTGCCCCACACACCCTCATTTTCAACCCAACTGATCAGCAACCATCCTTGCCATCCATCATTATGTGTTATGTCAGAGTCCTTCTATGTGCATTGATGAGGAACCTGAAGCTCAGAGTGGTTACATCGCTTGCCTGGGGTCACATAAGCTGGATGCAAACCCAAATCTGGCTGGGTCAGAATGCAGTTCTTAACCATGGAATTACAAAAACGTTTTCCAGTCCTTACCCAGCAGAAAGCCCACTTTGCATTTGCTTTCTCTTTACCTACCCACAACCCAAACTTAGAAGGTAGTCAATCTAGAGCTACAAATACTGAGGAGGAGGTGCAAAAATGTGTAAGTCACAGTTTGTTTTGAGGAGCTCCTTGTACAAGATAGATAGGAAGTAAAACTGGGTCTAAATAAGCAATGAAGTCAATGAGTCTGGGCTGAACTCGCCCAGAGGGTTTCCTGGATAAAGGGGAAAGGAAGGGAATTGGATAAAGGGGAAAAGTGGGGCCTAGGAGAAAGGAAGGGAATTGGAGAAGGAACTGCAGGTAGGGAGGTAGAGGTAGTGTGATCAGACACCAGAACCAGTCTGTGCCACACCTATGATTCTTCCCTCTCCACTCTACCTACCTGCGCTCTTGTGTAGCCAGGCCTAGTCAAAACTGCACCTCCTCTGGGAATTCTTTCCTGAAGACCCTATCCTTTGCTAGTCCACTCCTTGGGATTCTGAGATGCATCTGGTTTGTACTACTCATGGGGTTGTTCTCAGCCTAGGTTGCCATCAAGCGGAAATCTCTCACTCCTGCTAGATTTATAATTTATATTTGAGTCTTTGTCAACCTCAACCCCAGAAAACTGAATATCTCCCATGCTCTCCTCCATAGTTTTAACAATTCCTCTAGGTGCAAAAAGTCACTGGTATACTCCTACCCCCGTTAAGTATTATACTTAGTTTTTCATTGTGAGATTGTCTTATAAAAACAAGAGTTTATTTTCTAAGTATGAAATCATAATATTGACACTATTATAGGTTTCAAAATCTACCTCCCTATCCCCAGAACACAACAGCCACATCCTTATAGATCTAAGTTGATAAATGTGTAATCCTTTTGCCTATTTCTTCATCTTAAAATGTTATGGTACCAGGGGTGTATTTTGAAGAAACAAGATGAAATTAAAGCACTTAGCACAGGGTCTGGTACATTATAGTTACAAAATAAATACTAATTATAACTAGTATCCTTTTGAGTTCCCTAGCACTCTAGTCAGGTTAGGAGCTCAGAAACCATGGATTCAACAACTTTAAGGACCTAACAATATTTAAGAAAGATATTTGATTCCTGAAGTTTGTCTTATAATGTTATGGGAAGGGGAGGTAGCAGAGGGTTGCAGACTATGAAAAATGACCCTACTCTCCTCTTCTAGGGAGCTCAGAAGAACGAGGTCTGATACAGTGGAAAGCTGGGGCCCATGCCAACAGTGAGATGTCTACCAGCCTCAGGAGCTATGACTTCCCCATTGGGATGGGCATAGTAAAAAGAATCGGCTTTCTGAAATATATTCCTATCTGCCCAGTCTTCAAAGGATTTTCTTCAAGGTCCACAGATCAGTTTCCAGTTCCAGAAGATACTCCAGAAAATACAGAAACTGGGTCTGTGAACACAAAAGTCTGAAAAATTACTTCCAGAAAAGGTAGGATCTCTCTATGGCTTTTGTAGGAATGCTGAATAATCAAAACATTTTTATGCTTTAACCAAACTACTCAGTTTCCATTTTTGTGAACTATTTTAGAGTCTTCAAGGGGAAGATGGACTGGATAAAAAGTCAATATATGGATTTTGGGTGGAATTCCTTAGGTAGTTTATACTAAGATCAGACATTCCCAAATGATGTGGGCCCCTGAGAAGTTACAAGTATGCTGAAATTATCAATCCCTTCAGCATTCCAGATACCTGAGCACAATCTGGACCAACTGGAGTTCACAAGCTAGTAACTCCATCCATGGGCAACCTCATTCTTCCACTCCTATATGCTAAACAAATTATCACTTTGACATGGAAAAGGCTGAGAAATAATGACACAGCACAAGAGGAAAAAAGCCTCTCACTGCCTTGTTTCAATAGTGGTCAGAATAGCCAAACCTCCTAAAATAGGTTAACTTTTAATTACCCTAAAATTATGCCTATATGGAAAAAACAAAAACAAAAAACTATGCCTGTATGGAACCTGATAAGGTAATCATTTGTCCCTAGGTTTCTTAATGTGTGCGCTGTTAAGGGTCTAAAACCTTCCACATCTATCTGTAATGCAGACATGCCTGGCTCCCTAGTTAAACACTCAAGTGGTTTCTAAGTGAACATTCCTTCAGACACTTGAGAGAAGTTCCAAAAAAGGGAGATTTGCTTAGAAGACTCCTTAATAGTTAAAATAATAGCAAAATAGATGGGGCACAGTGGCTCACGCCAGTAATCCCAGCACTTGGCAGGCTGAGGCAAGAGAATAGCTTGAGCACAGGAGTTTCAGGTTGCTGTGAGTTATGACGCCACAGCTCTCTACCAAGGGTGACAAAGTGAGACTGTCTCAGAAAAAAATAAAAACAAAGGCAAAATACTTAAATAGGGCTTTCTAAGCACCAAAAGTCACCCCTGAAGGTTCAGCGCTTGTAGCTCAGTGGCTAGGGCGCCAGCCACATACACTAGAACTGGCAGGTTCGAATCCAGCCCAGGCCAACTACAACCAAAAAATAGCTGGGTGTTGTAGTGGGCACCTGAAAGGCGCTCCCAGCTACTTGAGAGGCCAAGGCAAGAGAATTGCTTAAGCCCAAGAGTTTGAAGTTGCTGTGAGTTCCTCTACCAAGGGTGACACAGTGAGACTCTGTCTCCAAAAAAAAAAAAAATAAATAAATAAAAGGCACCCCTAAAGTCACCATATGTGGGGAAAATGAAAAATTGTAGCTAAATGTACATTTGCAAAATATTCATTTATAATTTTTTTTTTTTGAGACACAAGTCTCACTCTGTTGCCCTGGTAGAATGCCATGGCGTCATACCTCACAGTGACCTCAGAGTCTTGGGCTTGAGCAATCCTCTTACCTTAGCTTCCCAGTAGTTGAGACTACAGGCATGCACTACTACATCTGGCTAGTTTTTCTATTTTTAGTAGAGATGGGGTCTCACTCTACCTCAGGATGGTCTCAAACTTCTGTGCTCAAGCAATCCACCTACCTCAGCCTCTCAGAGTGCTAGCATTACAGGTATGAGCCACTGCACCTGGTCCATTATACAATTTTACAAATATTCTCTACGTGTTGGCCACCTTTTCGTAAAATTTTGTCATGAATATTTTGTAAATAAAGATACATTTACTATAATTTCCTATTTTCCCCACTTATGGGGACTTTAGGGACACCCTCAATATTAACTCATCATACAATCCAGATACATAATACCGCTATTTTAAAGATTTAGAAACTAAAGCACAGAAAGGTTAAGTGACTTATAGTGATTACAGGATTTATATCCAGGAACTCTGGCTAGAGTCTTTCCTTGTTATCATTAGGTTACATACAGTGCCTCTTGCTTGAATTCAAGTTTACAATCTCTAATTAAATATACTATAAATTGGCAGCAGGTAGAAGTGAACTCATTTGCCCCTATCTGAGCTCACTAAGAAAGACTCTGTAAGCCTCATACAGATGGCAGCTTGTTATGCCACATGCAGTACTGACCTGTTAAAAGCATAGAGGGAACTGGTTGTCTCATGGCTCCAAAAAGAACAGGAGTCAAGCATGCCTCTGCCTCAGAGCTTCTTTTAAAAACCATCTATTTATTAGTTTTTTAAAGGTGGTATTAAACACTAAGGCAGGGTGTTTAAACTCAACTTTTAAAACTTTTTAAATAGGGACCCAGTTCACTGTCTCTCAGACCGTTGGAGTGCCAGACTACAGTTAAAAAAAAAAAATGAACAAATTCTTATGCACACTGCACGTATCTTATTTTGAAGTAAAAAAACAAAACAGGAACAAATATAATCACACTGCCTTACGTGGCCCGCGGGCCGTACTTTGAGGACCCCTGAACTAAGGCATCAGTATTCATACCAAAGAACACCCCCCACACCTCTAAAAGAATGTGACCCAGAAATGACTGTATGGCTACCATAGCCTTCTTCAACCCAACATACTCAAAAGAAAAGCCCCTGTGAAGGGCAGAAACAAATGGGAGTTTCTTTTTTTCTGGAGACAGAGTCTCAAGCTGTCGCCCTGGGTAGAGTGCACTAGCGTCATAGCTCACAGCAACCTCTAACTTAGGCTCAAGGGATCCTCCTGCCTCAGTTTTTCTATTTTTAGTAGAGACAGGGGTCTCGCTTTTTGCTCAGACTAGTCTTGAATCCATGCGCTCAGGCCATCCACCCACCTTGGCCTCCCAGAATGCAAGGATTACAGGCATGAGCCATTGCGCCCAGGCACAAATGGGAGTGTCTACTAGAATAAGGTCATCATCACAGTGGTCAGCCACAATGTTTCTTACATGGCTATCTATGATTGAGCTAATAATGCAGCTTGAGGTGCTAAAAAGCAAGGATGAGGAATGAACTTTATTTTACTACTGTACTTTTTTTTTTTTTTTTGAGACAGTCTCACTTGTCCCCCTTGGTGGAGTGCTGTGGCATCAAAGCTCACAGTAACCTCCTGCTCTTGGACTCAAGCAATTCTCTTGCCTCAGCCTCTCAAGTAGCTGGGACTACAGGAGACTTCGACAAAGCCTGGCTATTTTAAGAGACGAGGTCTCGCTCTGGCTCAGGCTGGTCTCGAACCTGTGAGCTTATGCAATCACCTGCCTTGGCCTCCCAGAGTGCTAGGATTACAGGCCACCTCACCAGGCCTACTACAGTACTTTGGACAGAAATTTACACAGAAACACACTTGCTACTACAGAATTTAACAAAGCCTAATCTCAGCACATTTTGCCAGCAAGGTTGACTTGAGATACTGGGCCCATGCTGAAGTGAGTATCACCACTGGAGAGTTTGCACTCCAGCACCAATAAACACAACCATCAACTCAGTTCTACTATTATTTATTTTTTTAAATATTTTTGAAAAAATATAATTTTTTTACAATATTTTCAACTTAAACACTATTCACACTGAACACGTATGGCAGCTTAATCTATCCAAATATGAAGTTTAAGAAGCCAAAAACTCTTCTAGCTTTGTTAAAAGAAAAGTTGTGCTGCAGACTATTGTCGTGATAATTAACAAAGCAAGGAAAAGCACCACTCAAATCATAATGTTACCATATTTTTGTTCAATTGGATTATGGACTGGTGTTGGTCATAGGCCTGTGGACTCCATAGGTGTAACTATGATACAGTGAATCCTCAGAAGAATATGCAATTCTCAAATCACATACTTCCTCAGATGTAACATAAGCAAAATTCAGTATTTCTAACATGATAACATACCAGAAAAACCACGACTAGCGCTCATCTGATCATACCTTGTAACCTTAGTTATCAGACATACTTGTCTATAACAAATTACCTCAAATTAACTTACAGACCTTCAGAAAAAGATTCTTTTTGATGAGTATAAATGTAAATATGAGTCTGAATTGAGAAATCTGCTTAACAATTAGAACTTACTTTAAATTTACTTATTTGAAAAAAGTTTACACATGAACATCTTTTATTTAATCCTAAGGGACCAGTTTAGACTCAAAGACAACAATTTAATAAGATTTAGAGGTCTTTTAATTTGGTGCTTTTTCACAATCTGACTGGTGCTTCTTTCCTTGCTGTCTTCACATCAAGCCATGGGACCAATTCTAGTTTCAGTAAATGTTTGACAGCTTTTTACTTAATAACAGTCTCAGCACTTTTATTAAGCATGCAAGACTAACAAAAACTTTGGCAATGCATAAGTGTAACACAGTGACAAGAGAGAGCTTTTACAATTAAGTCTTCTAATACTGCCTTCACAGTGTGGGAATTGTGCTACATCCACCAAAAGAGGGCCCCCCGACTACTCAAATATTTTAGTACTTCACCCCAGGAACAAACTCCTTTGCATTTGGATTCAGATTGCTCTTGACCTGTAAAATAAGTACATAAAAAGCAAGTTCATTAACAGATGGCTTCAGATACTCAGAAACATTCCACCTAGACCCTCAAGCAAAAACCATCTAACACAAAAAATACACAACAAAAGCATGAACTCAGATTACGATTATCCTTAACAACCCTCAAAAATGTGGACAGGGAAAGGAAGGCCCAGATATAAGCTATTATATACACAGATCATTATTAAATTGTATTAACTGGCTCGGTGACTGTAGCTCAAGCGGCTAG
Source organism: Loris lydekkerianus (assembly GCA_963574355.1). Lineage (NCBI taxonomy): Eukaryota > Metazoa > Chordata > Mammalia > Primates > Lorisidae > Loris > Loris lydekkerianus. Next base: position 5,169 of record CAUYPK010072546.1, on the reverse strand, counting down.
GACACCAGCCACATATACCGGAGCTGGAGGGTTCGAATCCAGCACGGGTCTGCCAAACAACAATGACAACTATAACCAAAAAATAGCTGGGCGCTGTGGCGGGCACCTGTAATCTCAGCTACTTGGGAGGCTGAGGCAAGAGGATCGCTTAAGCTTAAGAGTTTGAGGTTGCTGTTAGCTCTGACACCACGACACTATACGCAGAGCAATAGCTTGCGGCTCTGTCTCAAAAAAAAAAAAAAGTATATATATTATGTCTATATACATGTATCAACTTTCTAGTGAAAATAGAAATTGAACTTAAATTTACTGGCTCGGCACCTGTGCCTCAAGTGGTTAAGGCGCCAGCCACATACACCTGAGCTGGCGGGTTCGAATCTAGCCCGAGCCCACCAAACAACAATGACAGCTGCAACAAAAAATAGCCAGGTGTTGTGGTGGGCTCCTGTAGTCCCAGCTACTTGGGAGGCAGAGGAAAGAGAATCGCTTGAGCCCAGGAGTTGGAGGTTGCTGTGAGCTGTGATGCCACGGGCACTCTACCCAGAGTGACAGCTTGAGGCTCTGTCTCAAAACAAAAAAAAAAAAAAAGAAAAGAAAAGAAATTAAATTTTACTTTTGTTGTTGTTGTTGTTGCAGTTTTTGGCCTGGGCCAGGTTTGAACCCGCCACCTCTGGTATATGGGGCTGGCGCCCTACCTCTGCAATTAAATTTAACTAGAAACCCAGTTTGCATAATTAAAGGAACAGCACTGACCATGGAATTCTATTACTCTACAATATTTGACTTTCTTTAAACACTGTTATATCATGCAAACATGTTAAACAAGTATTAAAATTATGATTATAGGTAGGGTACGGTGGCTAACGCTTATAATCCTAGCACTCTGGATTACCTGGCTAACGCAGGTGAATTACCTGAGCTCACAAGTACCAGACCAGCTTGAGCCAGAGTGAGACTTTATCTCTAAAAATAGCCGGGCGTTGTGGTGGGCACCTATAGTCCCAGCTACTTGGGAGGCTGAGGCAAGGGAATCGCTTATGCCTAAGAGTTTGAGGTTGCTATGAGCTATGACGCCACAGCACTGTGCTGAGGGCAACAACGTGAGACTGTCTCAAAATAAATAGATAACTAAAATAAAATTATGATTATAGTAGCTGGGAGTTATTGATAGGTTAATTTTACTTTATGATGTCCATTGAAAATATGGAGTTAATTTTTCTCTACTTGCTGTCTTCTAATTCCCACAGGAGGCATGGTTTACAACAGGAAAAGAAAACTACACAGGTGCCAGAAGATCTAAGTCTGAAATACAGCTCTGCCCCTAACTTCCTATGTAAACTTGGATAAGCCATTCTCTTACCCTCTCTGGGGTTCTAATTTTGCATCAGATTAAAAAAAAGGGGGAGAGGAATGGGCCAAAGTCTATTTTAATAGCCAGAGACTTGTACCAATATTATTCTATGTCTTTAAATCTTTACTTTCTTAAGTGCATTTGTCAGCCAACAGGAAGAATAGCTGGGAATCTTCCTCCATCATGTTTTAGATTGCTATTTGATAAGATGAAAAGAAACCACGACAGATTACAGGGTCAGAAATGTAAGCATGTTGGCAGGCATTTACACTAAATTTGACTTCTACATCACTTACTTCAAGAGCAATGCATAATATTAAACATGTTAAAGCAATAATTTTAGTTTCATAATTTATACACAGCAATTTCCCTGGACAGGATATATTCTCCCTTCCCCCAAGGGAAATATGTATCCTTTAAAAGTTTAAAGTTTGAGGCTGAGAGGGTGGCACCTATGGCTCATAGGAGTAGGGCGCCAGCCCCAGATACCGTAGGTGGCAGGTTCAAACCCAGCCCCGGCCAAAAACTGCAAAAAAAAAAAAAAGAAAGTTTGAGGCTGAGGTGGGTGGATTGCCTGAGCTCATAGGACTGAGACCTGCCTGAGCTCATAGGACTGAGACCAGCCTGAGGCAGAGTCCTCGTCTCTAAAAATAGCCAGGCATTATGGTGGGCACCTATAATCCCTGCCACTTGGGAGGCTGAGGCAAGAGAATCTCTTAAGCCCAAGAGTTTGAGGTTGCTGTGAGCTGTGAAGCCCTGGCACCCTGCCCAGGGTGACAAAGAAAGTGAGACTCTGGCTGGGTATGGTGGCTCACGCCTGTAGTTCCAGCGCTGCGGGAGGCCGAGGCAGGTGGATTGCCTGAGCTCAGAAGTTCGAGACCAGTATGACCAGCAGTGAGCCAGAGTAAGACTCCGTCTCTACTAACATCAAAAACTGAGCATCGCCAGAGGAAGAAGAAAATGAACAACAAAAAAGAGTACTTCAAACAAAGAAGAATGTACAAGCAAGTTGAAACTAAAAATAAAAAAAAAAAAAAAGTGAGACTCTGTCGTCCCCCCCCCCCAAAAAAAAGGTGTTAAAGTTTAGAAAAATAAAAAAGAAGCCAGGCGTGGTGGCTCACACCCTGTAATCCTAGCACTCCATGAGGCTGAGGCAGGTGGATTACTTGAGCTCAGGAGTTTGAGAGCAGCCTGAGGAAGAGTGAGACTCCATCTCTACTAAAAATATGGGGTATATGGGGTAGCGCCTGTGGCTCAGTGAATAGGGCACCAGCCCCATATACTGAAGGTAGCCCTGGCCAAACTACACAAAAAAGTAGCCCGGAGTGGCACCTGTGGCTCAGTGGATAGGGCACTGGCCCCATATACCAAGGGTGGCAGGTTCAAACCCAGCCCCAACAAACTGCAACAAAAAGATAGCTGGGTGTTGTGGTGGGTGCCTGTAGTGACTCAGGAGGCTGAGGCAAGAGAATCGCCTAAGGCCAGGAGTTGGAGGTTGCTGTGAGCTGTGTGATGCCACTGCACTCTACTGAGAGTGATAAAATAAGACTCTTTCTCTACAAAAATAAAAAAAATAAAATAAAAATAGCTAGGCATTGTGGCAGGTGCCACAGCTACTCAGGAGGCTGAGGCAAGAGAATTGCCTAAGCCCAAGAACTGGAGGTTGCTGTGAGCTGTGACACCACAGCACTCTACCGAGGAAAACAAAGTGAGACTCTCTCTCTAAAGGAAAAAAAAAAAAAAAAAAACACAAACAAAAACGAGTCTGGTGTTGTGGTGGGCATGTGTAGTCACAGCTAGGCTGAGGCAAGGGCATTGTTTGAGCCCAAGAGTTTGAGGTGGCAGTGAGCTATAATGATGCCACAACACTCTACCCAGGGCACAGAGTGAAACAGTATCAAAAAGAAAAAAAAAGGGCAGTGCCTATGGCTCAGTGGGTAGGGCACCAGCCCCATATACTGAGGGTGGCGGGTTTGAGCCCAGCCCCAGTCAGCTAAAACAGCAGTGGCAACTGCAACGAAAAATGGCCAGGCATTGTGGCGGGGGCCTGTAGTCCCAGCTACTTGGGAGGCTGAGGCAAGAGAATGCTTAACCCAAGCATTGGAGGTTTCTGTGAGCTGTGATGCTACGGCACTCTACTGAAGGCAATAAAGTAGGTCTCTGTCTTAAAAAAAAAAAAAAGGGGGGGGGGCAGCATCTGTGGCTCAAAGGAGTGGGTGCTGGCCCCATATACCAGAGGTAGCAGGATCAAACCCAGCCCCGGCCAAAAAAAAGGGGGGGGGGAGGGGCGCAAGGGGTACAAAGGAAACCACTATAGTCCCCAAAATACAAAAAATACTTCTGAGTCCACTTGGTAAATTCCAGGTATTTTCTTGTCAAGGCAGGGTCTCACTCTGTTGCCCGGGCTGGAGTTCAATGGTCATAGCTCACTGCAACCTCAAATTCCTGGGTGAAAGCGATCCTCCTGCTTCAGTCTCCTGAGTAGCTAGACCAACAGGCACACATCACCAAGACAAGCTAATTTTTTTTATTTTTTAGTAGAGACAGGGGTCTCATTCTTGTTCAGGCTAGTCTCAAATTTGTGACTTTAAGCAATCCTGCTGCCTCAGCCTCCCAGAGTGCTAGGATTATATACATGAGCCATTGCACCTGGCCCCAGAGAACTACCTTATAAATACAACTAGAAATTGTAAATATGGACGGAAAAGTTAACATTCAGACTTAAAAGAAAATTGTGTGACTTGAGAAAATTTTGGGCAGCACCTGTGGCTCAAAGGAGTAGGGTACTGGCCCCATATACTGGAGGTGGTGGGTTCAAACCCGGCCCTGGCCAAAAAAAGAAAAAAAAAAGAGAAAGAAAGAAAACATTATTTTATCTTAATTGTAGTTAAAGACTCTAGTGTTTAGTTATCACAATTCCTGGAAAAAAAAAAAAAAAAACTTGATTATAAACATGTCACTGATAAGACACTGAGATAACTAAAGATGCAAATTCAGAATCATGTCCCTTTTCTCCCAAGAGCCTAAAATTCTAAAGCATAGTTTCAAACAAATCCAGTATCCTCAATAAGCCTGAGTTAAAGACTCTAGTGTTTATAAGCCTGAGTTAAAGACTCTAGTGTTTAAAGACTCTAGTGTTTAGTTATCACAATTCCTGGGGGAAAAAAAAAAAAAAAAAACTTTATTATAAACATGTCACTGATGAGACACTGAGATAACTAAAAATGCAAATTCAGAATCATGTCCCTTTTCTCCCAAGAGCCTAAAATTCTAAAGCATAGTTTCAAACAAATCCAGTATCCTCAATAAGCCTGAGTTAAAGACTCTAGTGTTTAGTTAAAGACTCTAGTGTTTAGTTATCACAATTCCTGAAAAAAAAAAAAAAAAACTTTATTATAAACATGTCACTGATGAGACACTGAGATAACTAAAAATGCAAACTCAGAATCATGTCCCTTTTCTCCCAAGAGCCTAAAATTCTAAAGCATAGTTTCAAACAAATCCAGTACCCTCAATAAGCCTGAGGTAGTGGAGGTGAAGGGTGAAAACCTACGTAACAGGTATAATGAACATTATTTGTGTGAGGTGCACATTAATAATCCTAAGCATACAACTATCCATGTAACAAAAAAATTTGTACCCCTTAATATTAAAAAAAAAAAAAAAAAAAAAAAAGAGTCAAACTTAGGACATGGTACTAATTGGGGGGTGGGGGTTTTTATAATTGAAAAAAAAAAAAAATAAAAAAAACAAAAGGCCACAAAAAAAAAAAAAATTTCGAAAAAAATTATAGATTTATTTTGTGTAGAGATAGTATA
>CAUYPK010072545.1:0-28795 GCA_963574355.1 Loris lydekkerianus | reverse complement strand
TTCTTCTTAGCAAAGCATCTCAAGAATGGAAGAAAAAGTATCCAATGTACTCAGCCCTACTATGAAGCTAATTTATAGCTTTCATATGAAGGCTATAACCCAACTATAGCACAAGAATATGGGGAAAGGGCCAAGGGAGGGTAAGAGAGGGGGAAGGTTGGGTGGAGGAGAGTAATGGGTGGGGCCACACCTATGGTGCATCTTACAACGGGTACAGGTGAAGCTTACTAAATTCAGAATACAAATGACTTCATACAATAACTAAGAAAATGCCATGAAGGCTATATTAAACAGCTTGATGGCAATATTTCAGATTGTATATGAAACCAGCACATTGTGCCCCTTGATTGCACTAATGTACACAGCTATGATTTAATAAAATAAATAAATAAATAAATAAATAAATAAATAAATAAATATAAGTAAAATGAGATTAAGCCGAAAACCAGTAATAGAAATATATCTGGAACATCTTCAAGTTATTTGCAAATAAGCAAAATACTTCTAAATAATTCAAAGGACAAAAAGGAAGTCACAAGGAAAATTTAAACATATTTTCAACAATAAAAATTAAAACAAAACATATAATACATTTTGAGATTTAGCTAGAATTTAGAGGGAAATACATACATTAAATGCTTATATTGGCAGAAAAGAGTCTTAAATTAATAATCTAAGTTTCTAAAACAGTGATGTTTAAACAAGCAGAATGAAGGAAGTGATAAAGAAATAAGCAGAACTGAATAAAATTGAGAACAGAAAAACAGATAAAATCAACTTAAAGAAATAAAATCTATTTCTCTAAAATAAAAATGATACAATTCTTATAAGAAACTTTTAGCTAAAAAAGACTTCTCTTTTTAAAAACATTTTTAAATATAAATTATCCATATGAGTAATGAAAAATGGGATAGCCTACTAACCTATAAATAATAAAGTGATGATTAAAGAATATTATAAACCTTTTTTTTCTGTACATACAACACATTTTTCTTTAAATGGAAGTTCTTCCTCCTCCAGTTCAGGAGTGAGACCATAAATATTGTCTGTTTCACTTTGTAAAGCTGATCCAAATTATTTTGCAGAGGAGAAGTTAAGGCTATTCTGGCATTCTTGCTCAAAAAGATACATATATATATATAACATAAGCATAAAAAAGGGCCTCTTTCAACTCTTGTGTTCATAGCATTGGCTACAGAAAGAAGCGTTGCTTATTCCCACATATAGGGACATATAGGGCCAAGTTCATTACTCATTTCTGCTATGAAGTCAAAAATACTAGAAATGATTAGATTTCCATGTTCTACACTGGCCTTTCTTCTGGAAGGACCAAATCCTCTTTGATTTTCTTCTATCAAAGACATGTCATGAGGAAATTTCATTTAAAATGGAGAACCTCAGTGCTCCTATTCCATAGCCCACATTGGCAATACCCACCAGGCAGGGTCAGAAACACGGAGAGAGGTATGGGGACAAATATGTCAAAGTAGTACTGTTTTCTCCCCACTAAACACAGGATCCTGCTGGCATATAATCCTTGACAGTGGCCATCTTGAGAGTATTTCAAAGACTTGCTTAGGGTTTAATCACCCATTCTCCCTAGGGATTTACATGATATACATACAATATATAAGTATCTGGATCCAAGCAATTCTGTCCTATATTTCCTCAAATTTCATATAGCCGTTGGTTCTGAATCTTAATACATTCTGATGAACCATGACTGTTCTCATACTGAAATTTCACCAGTATGTCTTTGGCTTTGGTTTGACTGTTGAGTTGAATGGCCATGGACACTTACTTGGGAGAGAAGCAGAGCATGAACTTGTATGACTCCCTCCAGCATATCAGACATTCTTCTTAAAGAGTGTGATTTTTATAGTACCTTTGAAGACTTGGGGCTTGTAATCTCACATTCTATGGCCTTCCTCCTGAGCAGCTTTTGTACACTTGGCAGCTGCTTCTTTAACAACATGGTGACTTCCTTCATCCTTCTTACTTGAGTAATTAAGAAAGACGGAACCTTCCACAGAATTTTCTGGTACTTAAGAATTAGGCAGATGATGTGGACTGCAGTGTTTGCTAACAGTAATTCTTCATAATCCAAGTGTTTACTTCTATTGAAGAAGAGGTTTGGGCTATTACAGTAGAAAAGTTCCACAAACTCATTTGGTTTTTTAATTCATTGGTAATCACTTTATTGAAGAATATCAGGAGGGCCTGGGCTATATCCCTGTTGGCATCAGGCATTGCTGTGATCATGTGGTACAAGGCTTGAAACTGCACTTCGATGTGAGATCCTCTTTCTGTTACAGCAATCGAGGCAGGTATATATTCTACAGGGAAGAGAAATGTGGGAAGTTCTCTGAAAAATGCATTCAACATTACTGCAGCTTCTCTATGGCACATTTTGTCCCATTTAAATTTATCAGCATTAAACTTGGCATCCAGTTCTTCACGATATTGCTTGACTTTGACAGTACATACTGAAAATCAAAAAATTCCTTCAGATTCCAGACCTGATATCTCAACTTCCTCAAAAAATTTTTGCAACATAAGGGCAACTTTAATGCTGGGGTCTTTTTCCAGGAGGACTGTGAGTGGAACTCCAAAAATCCCACTGTGTCACCCTTTCATTTTCTCTGTTTTGTTTCTTTTCAGTTGAATTCCAAAGGCTTCAAAAAAGGCAGTCAGTTCAATCAGAGAGAAGAGGCATTTTCTTCACATCTTCAGCAGATAGATCTACTGCTTTGGTTAGGCAAATCTTATTTTCTGAAAAATAAGTTTAGTTAAAACATAGTCTTCTTTCTTAATCTGTTGACTTCTTGAATTATTTCCTTTTGGAGTCTCTGTAACCATTTCTGAATAAGACAGTTCAAAAGACAGTTCTTCAGCCTCTGATGGAATGTTCTTTTCCAAATAGTCATTATCACTCATGGCATTCTAAGCTGACAGCCCCAGGGCTGGTGATGCACCGATGAATTGGTGTATCTGGAATTGTCTCAAGTGTGGACATGGAACCATTCCTAGGGACAGTGAAACTCCTTTCTTCATCCTGGGATACATCAGACAGGGCAGTACTCTTGCAAGAAGCACCATCTGACATGGGGCCACTTGTCTTGATAACTCCTGGCAGCTCTTTTTCTTCCTGGATGTCATCCAGCTAAGTAGTATGGTTGTCACAGGTATCACCTGGAGAAGATTCACTGGCTTCAAAAATGTCTCTTACAATGCCAACAGATTGCTTGTTCTTCTTCCTCATGGTTTGAGTATTGGTGTTTTATCTCTTTTTCACTGCAGCTACTTGGGTTCAAGTCAATGTGAAGAGCAAGGTTTTGCCATCTTCCTCTTCATCAGCTGAGATCAGAATTGATAAACCCACATCTTGCAACCACACTGTTTCAAGTTCTCCTTCATCTACAGACTTGACCTCAGCCAGTGGCTGCTCTTCCTGCCCCCCATGCTACTCTCTTTAATACTTTCTATTTCCTGCCAGAAGTCCTCCATCGAGGCACTGTCCACTAAGGCTTGTGTGTTGGAGCAGCTGAATTCAGGCAAATGCAAGGATTCATTGGAGAGCATCCTGTTAATTGAATGGATTTTCTTTTAACAGGTTAAATGTGTCAGGGATCTATTACAGACAATTGTATACTCAAAAACATGACAACTTATATTAAGTTGACAAATTCATTGAAAGTCATAAATTGATAAAACTCATTCAAAATTAAGTATTATTATTTTACATTCAGAGTTTTGTACCTATTTTAAAAATCTATCTGTAGTCCAAAACCTTCCAAAAAAGAAAACTAGGAGCCCAAATAGCTTTGCTGATAAATTTAAACAATTATTGAAGAAAGAAAAAATATCAATCCTACATTAATATTAAACAAAATAAAAGGAGCAGAAATGTTTCCCAACTTATTCTATGAAGACAGAATCAACCAGAAAAAGACATGGCCAACAAATTAAGGGGAAAAACCCTCAGACTGAAACAGCCTCCTGGGCAGTGTCTGTCAAAAGAACTTTGGAGACAATATCTTATTTTCTTTTTAAATAGGACTTAGGTATTCAAGGAATCCCAAGTCTATGTATTTACTCATGAGAAGTGAAAACTTACATTCACACAAAAACTTAGACATAAATATTTGATGTTTTTATTTGTAATCACCTAAATTAAAAACAACTGAAAGACCCACTGGTAAATGGATAAACAAATTATGATTCAACTATACAGTGGAATGTTACTCAGCAATAAAATGAATTGAACTACTATTACATACAATAACATGAATAAATCTTAAGTGCATTTTTCTAAATGAAAGAAAGGCTATCAGGGGAAATTGAGGCAAATGAAACTCTTAAATATCTTAATTGTGGTGGTAGTTACATGATGTACATTTTGTCAGAATTGGGAACTCTACACTTTAAGAAGGGTGAATTTTATTGTTAAAGCTTCTCTGTCTAGCATTACTAAAATTACTTGTTCTCTTTCAAATACTTTAGAATCAAAGAAAAATTTGCATCTTGTGCTTGCACTTTCATAGAACTGTAATTAAAATCAGAGAATGATGGATACCATTTGAAGTATTGTGCAAATAGAGAATTATCAGAAATTAATTTGTCAGTTCATTCTCTCAAGCATTTATAAAAATGCCCCACAGAAGACAACCTATTAAAATGATAGATTAACACAGCAATCATGTGACTAAGGTGTCAATAAGTTAATTAAAGTTCATTCATTCCACTAGCTCATCTCATGAGGAAGACATTGACTAAATTAACCATAGTAAATGATTTTTTTATCCAATTTGATTTGCCTTCTAAATAAATTTTACATGTACATATATAGATATTTTTTCATATGCTTAAAGAAGATTTAATAACTTGAAACAAGTACCAAAATAACACTTAGGAATATATTTTAACAAAACTCTCTAATCAGACTTTTTAAACTTTACAACTATGATTTAGAATTCTAGCAGTAGATAAAATTATTTTCCATCACCTATTTAGAATATTTGATTACTAATTTACATAGGCAAAGCATCAGAATATAATGAATGCATAAGTCACCTTTGAGAGAGGACCTTTTCAGAATTTAAAGCGAGTACCCTGGTCCCTTTAGCTAGAACGTACTAACGATTTAAACACATTTCTATCCTATCAAATAAGTAGTATGCTAGTAAGTTGGGTGCTGGTTGATACAAAGACAGATGGGTATATAAAGCCATCTTTTATTATTTGATTATGAAGTGCCTCCTTTACACTTGAACTCTGAGTGATTCATTGCAAAATGATTAAGACTATGTATTGATGCCTAAGAACTATTTTGATTTATGACAGTTTTCACACAAAATTGCAATTGTCTTATTTGAAGCGATTCTAAGTTGCAGCCCATGTTCGAATATAAAAAAGTAATTTAAAAGTTCACCACAACCAATTCAAAATTCCCACTTAAGTCTGAGTTCACAGTGGGTTTCTTCTTGTGCTTCTCTCCTGGTGGCTAGAGTGTTTGTTATTAAGTAATACATTCTCAAATTACAGGCTGAGAGTGGTAGTATTTAGCAAGATATGTTATCATCAAATATAGTCCTTTTTTTAAGCGGTCTCATCAATCTCTGGCAAACACACACCTACACACACACAAAAAAACACATTTTAATGAGAAGTTCATTAATTATTATCACTCTAAATCTATTTTTTATATAGGAATAACACATAGATTAAAATAAACTTTTGAATATGAGTTAAATCAGATTCTGCTAAGAATAAATATCTCCATATAGGTGAATGGATGGTGGTATAGACTACCAACAAACTATGATAGCATAAAAAAATAGTCTAAACCTACCTCATCTTTGGAGCAAATGGCTCTTCATCTTTGTAACTATGGGCAAAATGCACAGAAACTATTTGCAGCCACTAAATAGATAATGGACTTTGTAAACTAGCTGATTTTTCTTAATGTAGTTTGAGAAGTGGGCAGATTTTCTTGACTCTTGTAGTTTAATTGGTCTCTGCTTTCCTTTTCTCTTTCATGACTTTTTTAGATCTCAAATTATCTCATTTTTGCTCTACAAATCAGCACTAAGTATTTTGAGAGAATGGGCCAGAGTGGTAGTCAGAATTCTGTCAATTAGCATGTCAATGACATCTCACAATTTAATTGGAGCTACCATTTCTTTTTCTTTCTTTTTTTGTCTTTTGTAGAGACACAGTCTCACTTTATCGCCCTCAGTAGAGTGCGCTGGCATCACACAGCTCACAGCAACCTCCAACTCCTGGGCTTAGGTGATTCTCTTGCCTCAGCTTCGGAGTAGCTGGGACTACAGGTGCCCGCCACAACACCTGACTATTTTTTTGTTGCAGTTTGGCTGGGGCCGGGTTTGAACCCACCACCCTCAGTATATGCAGCCAGGGCCCTACTCACTGAGCCACAGGCACTTGCCTGGAGCTACCTTTTCTACCTGACCTTCCTTGGAGGGGAAACTGAGCCCTGATCTTTAGCATAAGACTTGTTTCCTGCTTAAGATACGTAGAGAATCATGAGAATGGCATGTGAGTTGTGTATGTGCAGGAGATCAGAAAACCGGCCTCCAAAAGAAAATGTATATGTGAGGTGCAGCAATAAATAATTACGGTAAAGATTCTCTAGATTCCAAAGTTCTCTTGATGCTGGAGGCAGAGATTGTGCTCAAGGTCTGCAGTTTTGCAAGAACAAAGGTGGAGATATTCTATCTGATCTTCTACATCTCCTCCCTAATCAGCACTAATGTTGGACCAGCAGCTTTTGTCTGCTTCTTCCCATTTTATGATAATAAATACAGACCCAAGGTTTATTTGGGAGGGCTCTTCCCAGAGTTCCTCTGTCCCCCTGACACAGACTTTGTGTCAAGCCTCCTCATTCCTCATGCCAAGACCCCCTTATCTGGTGACTCCCAAATTCCCTTCCCTAATTTAGATATTATTTTCTGATCTACTCTAGGTATTTATATTGCTAAGGGAGACAAGTTTTCCTTTACAGAATATCTAACTAAATTTTTATCCAAGGATCGTTCATTAGTAAGGTAAATATCAATGGGAGAAATAAAAATGATTTTTGAGAAAATAAAATCTGAATTTTTAGTATTTGATTTGGCAAAACATCTCAATAACTATTTTTTCATTCCCCCTATGAGCTCAGTCCCTGATCTCACCATTTTATTGCTGAAAGGCAATTTTAAAATGTATTTTATCATGTATTGCTAGATCATGTGAATTGGTCACTATTAGGAAGAATATTCTTTATTTAAATCAAGACATTTTTCCACATTTGAGTAGGTAAAGTTTAGGATTTTTTTGTTTAATCATTTTGATTTTTTTCATTGTTTTTGGTGTGTTTGTGTGTGTGTGTGTGTGTGTGTGTGTGTGTGTGCTGCAAGTAGGATATATGAACCTGGTAATTATCATTCCTCTTGCAAGTTCTTGGGTCTATAAATGTGAAACTTCCTACTCATTTCACATTATTTCTCAGTGGGGGATTTTAGTAGTCTGACACTATCCCAAAGAAGAGCAGTGTAATTTTGAAAGCCTCTTGACTTTGGGGCAATTTTTAAGAGCTTTGCATATTTCTTTCTATGATTTCAGAAGAGCAGAAAATAGCAGAAAGCTTCTTTGCAGGACACACACTCTCCTGACAAAAATAGACTGGGAAATTAAGGCTTGCATTGCTTCTTTTTTCTGATTGTGTATTGATGGATATATGTCACTTGTTTTCAGCTACTAAACTGCATTTTCTCTGCAACACAATTGGCTGTTTCCCACAGTCCAGGCTGGCTTCATATTACTAACAGGCCTTCATGATGTCTCAGCTGGAATTTAACTTCTATTACTACCTTGTTTTGTGACCTTTGGCAAGTCTCTTAACCTTTCTGAGAATCTCTTAACATTTTTCCAGTTCCAGGCTTTGAAAAGCCTGGATAACAATAGACAGGGTACTTGCTGCTCAGAGGTGGCATGAGAATTAATTAGCTAATGTTTGTTAAGAGCTACATAAATGCTAAGTATTGTGATTATTCTTTACTCATGCAAGCAATATAAAATGTCAGCATGTTGAGTGAGAGAGAAACATAGGGTTATAGGACCGCGATGAAGTAGGGCTATTTTAGGAGTTTTCCCTCACAAAATAAAAGCACTAGAATTGTGTTTAGTTACCCTGATTAATGGCTTCATTATTATCAAGAGATGGCAATTAACTCTTTTGGAGTGATACATACAGCTATAATTCACTTTTATATGGACCAGAAAACTCAAGGAGCAGACTTATAAGTTAATCTGCAAATCACTGAATTATAGTGGGACATGATTGCTCCTGGGGTATAAAGTCCTTATCTAACTGCTTTGGGTTAAACATGCTATGTACAGGACCAAGTCAACATCAGATCCCCCAAAGAGAACTATGATGTTCCACTAACTGATTGATTGCTTATGTTCAAAGAGTGAGTCTGGCTGGCAGCTGTGGGTCCATTAATCACTCATACGTAACTTTCTCTTCCTGAGAACTACAGTGTTGAGCAACGGACAAAAAAGATTTAAACAAATAAGTATATAAATAAATTGAGGAGAGCCTCTTAGCAATTCCATGAGAATACATAACATTTGACTGAGAGTTCACCTACTTCCTCTACCAGTGGCATATAGTTTAGTGTTTACTGTCTGGGTTCTTGAAAGTCTAAATAGACCCACCATCTGGGTTGCATACATATTTTCAAAGCAATAAAGCCTTAATTTAAAGGAAAATATTATATCACTTACATTTAGATCAAATAATGATTTTTAATGGATATCCCAAGGCTTGATGTGGTCTCTAGAATTAATACGTAGTATACTTTCTTCAAATAATATATTATTGGCATTCCAGGAAAAATAGTCCCCAAACTTGGTAGGTTGCTGGAGGTTACTGATACCTTTTCTGATTTATTTGCGTTCAGTACTTGTTAATCAAAGACACCAATGTCATATAATCAAGTAAAAAGCAATAATTTGATCTTTTTGTACTCTATTTGATAACTTTATTTCTTTCTCTTGCGTGATTGCTCTGCCTGGGACTTCCAGTACTATAGTGAATAAAAGTGGTGACAACAGGTATGCTTGTCTTGGTACAGTTCTTAGAAGAAATGATTTTCATTATTTCCCATTCAGTATGATGGTGGTTGTGGGTTTGTCTTATTTAGCAATAAACATTCTGGTGCAAATGTCTTTGTTGTAAAATGATTTTTGTTCCCCGCAATTCTGAACTCCTCAGGGTTGCTGGCAGTGGTGCATGGCAGGGGCAGAAGCACTGACACCCCTAGACTGACTTCAGTGGGGAGCACCTTCCTGATTTCATTGCTCACTGGAGGGAACAAGGCTTCAACCCCTCAGGTTCTCGGGATGAAACTGTCCAGTGGATTCCTACTATCAGGCTCCTTTGAATTCTCCCTATTGAGCAGTGATTGTACTGTCTGGGTTAATGGGATTAGAACTTTCAACCTGGGTTTTCCACTCAGGAGCCCTCCAAGGTTGATTGGTGGTGGTTGTGTAGCAAGAGGAATTGATTCTCCTCCTCCAGCTGTCGCTGGTAGTGGGCAGGGCACTGCAGTTGCTTGTATCTCCCCCCAGATGAAATTTCAGCCTAATACTGCGATTCATTAGGATTATGTTATGTAGAGGCTGGCTGAGTACAAGACAGAGCCAGCTTGCACTATCACATCACATGGGTCCTCAGAGTTTCTGGCTACAGCTCTGAAAGGGACCTTTGTAAGGCTATAGGGGAAAAGCCACAATCACCAACCCCAACTCATTGGTAAAGGGCTGGCTATCTCCACTTCCTGGAGCTCGCAATCCAATCTCCCCATACTAGTTTTACTTGCCAAATTGCAAAAAATATTCGTGGGGTGAAACCAACAAAAGAACTCTCTGGCAACACAAATAATCAGAGTAGATGAACTCCCACAAGGAACAACAAAGGAGATACAACAGGAAGATGCCATTTATGGACAAATGGCTAAATTGTCAGAAATACAATTTAGAACATGGATGGCAAATAAAATGAATAGAATGGAGGAAAAGATTGGAATAGAAAATCGAAGAGTTCAAAAGTTGTCTTAAGAATTTAATGAATTCAAAGACAAAATCATTAAGGATATAGACATAATAAGAAAAGACATAGCAGAGCTCAAAGAAGTGACAGTTGTTCTAGGGGTTTCAAAATACAGTAGAATCCCTCAGTAATAGAGTTGAGCAGACAGAAGAAAGGATCTCTGAAATTAAAGACAGGGCTTTTGAACAATTCCAAGCATTCAAAAGGCATAAAATTAGAAAACAAGAACAAATTATTCCCTGAGAGAGTTGTGGGATCATTCCAAAAGATCAAATATCTGACTTATAGGAATTTCTGAAAAAGAGGATGATCCTAAAGGCAAGGATGCTCTATTCCAAAATATTATGGAGGAGAATTTCCCAAGCATTGTAAGAGATACAGAAATTCAGATAGTAGGCAGTTTTAGAACCCCAGCAAGACTAAATCCAAATAAAGTATCTCCTAGACACATTGTAATTAACTTTAGCAAAATCAATACAAAGGAGAAAATCCTGCAAGCAGCCAGATGTAAGAAAAGCATTACCTACAAAGGAAGACATATTAGAATGACTACAGATCTTTCAGATGAAATTTTTCAGGCCAGAAGAGGATGGTTGATGACCTTCAATTTTCTAAAAAAAAAAAAACAACTTTCAGTCCAGGATCTTGTATCCAGCTAAACTGAGTTTCATTTGTGATGGAGAAATCAAATACTTTATTGACATACACACTTTGAGGAAATTTGCCATAACCAAACCAGCTCTCTCCAGGAAATACTCTGACCCATTTTCCATAATTAGGAGCACAATGGTCTACTACCAAGGTAAACTCAACCATAATTTACCAAATTCCACAATAGTGAAAGGATTAAAAATATCCACTGGACATTTGGAAAAACATGAAGTTAAAACACTACCATATATATCAATTCTCTTAATCAATGTGAATGACTTAAATTGTCCTCTAAAGAAGTACAGGCTGGCTGACTGGATACAAACTCAGATCAGGTATCTGTAAGGTATCTTTTGCCTACAAGAGACTCATCTTACCTCAAAAGATAAAAAAGACTCAATATGAAGGGATGGACAATTATAACACAGGCAAATGGAAATCAGAAAAAGGCAGGGGTTGCAATTTTACTTGTAGATACAATAGGATTTAAACCAACAAAGATAAGGTAAAACAAGGATAGACACTATATATTTGTCAAGGGAAATATTCAAACTGAAGAGATTTCAATAATTTACATTTATGTGCACTACCAGAATGCTCCTCAATTTATAAAGCAAACCCTTATGGATATGAACAATTTGATGTCTTCCTGCACCATAATAGTTGGAGATTATAACACTCCTTTTTCAGTTCTAGATAGATCCTCCAAAAAGAAATTAAACAAAGAAATAATAGACTTAAACTTAACCCTAGAACAAATGAACTTAACAGACATCTACTGAACATTTCATCGTAATAAAACTGAATACACAATCTTCTCATTAGCCCATGAATCATCCCAAAAATTGATCATATCTTAAGATACAAGTCTAACCTCAACAAATTTAAAAGAATAGACATTATTCCTTGTATCTTCTTAGACCATATGGAATAAAAGTTGAACTCAACAGCAACAGAAATCATCATACTCAAACAAAGTCATGGAAACCAAACAACCTTAAACTGAATTATAGCTGGGTTGAAGATGAGATTAAGAAGGAAATCATCAAATTTTTGGAACAAACAATAATGAAGATAAAAATTATCAAAACCAAGGGATACTACAAAGTCTGTCCTAAGAGGGAAATTTATAGCATAGAAGCCTTCATCAAGAAAATAGAAAGAGAGAAAGTCAATAACCTAATGAGACATCTCAAGCAATTGGAAAAGGAAGAACACTCCAACCCCAAACCCAGCAGAAGAAAATAAATAAGCAAAATTAGAGCAGAATTAAAGAAACTGAAAACAAAAGAATCATTCAGAAGATCAACAAAACAAAAAGTTGGTTCTTTAAAAAGTTTAATAAAATTGATAAACCTTTGGCTAACTTAACCAGAAACAGAAAAGTAAAATCTCTAATAATATCAATCAGAAATGATAAAGGAGAAATAACAACAGATACCACCTATAATCAAAATATCCTCAATGATTACTATAAAAAACTGTATTCTCAGAAATATGATTATCTGGAAGAAATGGACCAATACCTGCAGAAAGCCACCTTCCTAGACTCAACCAGAAAGAAATAGAAATTCTGAATTTCTATTCCAAGCACTGAAATAGCATCAACTATACAAAATGTCCCAAAAAGAAAAGTCTGGAACCAGGTGGCTTCACAACAGAATCCTCCCAAACCCTCAAAGAGGAACTGCTACCTATATTACATAACCTTTTCCAAAACACAGAAAAAGAAGGAATCTTCCCCCAACACATTCTAAGAAGCAAACGTTACCTTGATCTCCAGACCAGGAATCCTACTACTGTATATTTACCCAAACGAAAAAAAGTCATTTTATCAAAAAGGTACCTCTTATACTCAAATATTTATTGCAGCACAATTCACAATCTCAAAGATGTGAGTCCCCACCAATTCATGAATGGATTAAGAAAATGTGAGATATATATATATATACACACACATAACTACACACCCATATAAAGGCAAGAAATAATGTGGTTTCAGCAACTTGAGTGGAATTGGAGAACATTATCCTAAGTGAATTATCTCAAGAATAGAAAAACAAACACCACATGTACTCTCTAATAATTAGGAGCTAATCAATAAGCATACACAGACACAATAAAGGTCACAGGAAATCAAAATGGGGGCAAAGGGGGAGTAAAAACCTACTCTGCTTCTGCTTTATATTCCATGGGGTACAATGAACATCATTTGAATCATGGGCACACTAAAAGCCCATACTGAAGTCTCCATGTAATAAAAGTATGTGTACCCCTTAATATTTAAAAAAAAATTAAAAGATATCAACTTTTATTCCTTTTTGATAAGTAAGTAGTATGCTCAACACACCACCATGAAAAGAGGGCAAGATAGGAAATCATCACAGTGACTCATGACTCATACAAAGAAGGGAGGTTAGGAAAAATTGTTCTTAATCTGATCTGTGTTTCCTCATACTGTGTCAGATGCACATCACATTGGAGAAATTGAAACACATTGTTAGACATTCATTTTGTTTTGTTTTGTTTTTGAGATGGAGTCTCACTCTGTTGCCCAAGCTAGACTGCCATGGCCTCAGCCTAGTTTATAGCAACCTCAAACTCCAGAGTTCAAGCAATCTTCCTGCCTCAGCCTCTGGAACAGCTAAGACTATAGACGTGCCCCACTATGCCAGGCTAATTTCTCAATATTTAGTAGAGACAGGGTCTTGTTCTTGCTCAGACTGGTCTCGAACCCCTGAGCTTAAGGGATCCCACTGCTTCAGCCTCCCAGAGTGCTAGGATTACAAACAAAGCCACCACACCTGGCCTAGATATTCATATTTTAAATTTCCACAAGAAAAATACCTATATTACTACTCAGAGCTGAATAATAGGTGAAAAATTTCTGCAGAGGTTATAGTATCCTCTGCTGTTGCGTTACATTCCATAATATCTCTGATATCAATATCATATTGCTAACTGGCACTCACTTGTATAATACACCAGAGGTAAGTGATAACCATTGGTTACAGAGAGAGATATGGAAGGCACCAACAGGTGCACATTAATAAAAATCAAACTTGAGTCACATAAGGAAAATGAGGCTGCTTTGGACTGAAAGGTAATAGCATAGCCAACATATCATGCAACTATTTAGAAGTCTTGCTCTCACTTTGGACAAATGTTTCTCTTATATATGAACTTAAATTTTCAAAAAATAAAATAAAGGTTTGTCTTTTTTTTTCCCTCTACAAACTGACAGATTATTACAAAAGAGCATTTCATATAGGTAAGTATGGTACAACAATTGAAACACAATTATATCATCGTTTCAAGCTCAATAGATACAAAAATATGTCTCTTACTTTGGCAATTCCAAGATTGTTGTTAGGAAATAGACACATATCAATTGAAAAGCTTATCATAACTCAGAAAAATTTGCTTATCAATAACTATGTATGAATTTTTACCTACTAATTTAAACAAAAAGAAGATCCAGAATGTTTTGGCAATTTATTTTTGTCTTCATTTATACCTATATAGAAGTAGAGCTAATATTATATGGTGCCAATATATTTTGAACAGTGTACTACTCTCAGTACAGCTATGACCTTTTTCTCTGTAATTAGTTCCAACTGAAATTAGATTCAGTGAAAGCACAGCTCCAATTAGAGCTAAATCAAAACAAAACTCAGGGCTTGATTTCATATAGCAAAATTGTTGAGGAAAAAAGGTAGTGGAGAAAGAGGGGATCTTCTTCAAATTTATTTCATCAGATTGAACCAGATGGTAAATTCTTCGAACTCTGGCGAAAATGTGCATTTATTTCCATGCAGGCCTATGTTAATATTGTATTTCCTATGACTCAGAGGGATTTTGTAGTCTCATCACAGCTGACTGGTTTTCCAATACTTTGAAAACTGCAAATCAAAAATCTTCACAGTTCTGATCTAGGGAAAGATCCATGTTCTCCAGAAGGGAAAGAGGGAAATCTTTAAGCTTCCTTTGGAACACAACTTTATAAAACAGGAAGTCATCCCACAAGCCTTCCTTGTTGAAATTCCCCTCAAGAAGGAAGGTCCTCAGAAACCACAGAGGAGGTGTTTCCTGAACCTGTGTGGAAAAGTAGATCAGTACCAATGGACCACCAGAGTGCTCCTTACTGACCTCCTACCACAGGTCACAGAAGGGTGAGAAATTCCAAAGACCTCAGTTCTGTAGATCAACAGAACTTCCATCTAGAAACCTGTGTTTGGTCTGGCTCCACTCCACCTTCTAGTCTCTATTTTTCTCAGTGTATATCACCAGGAATGTGATTGACACAACTTGGATGGAACATCTAACTCTAGTCCAATCATCTCTTCCCACTGAGGGAGGATTGTATAGCACAGAATGGCTGTCAGAGTCTCAGCCTGAGAGAAGACTCCCAATGACCAGACCCATCTGCTAAGAAGACCAAAAGTCACAGCCTAAATTAATATGACAAATATACCCTCCACAATTTCTCTGGTGCAAAAGAAAATACTTTCTTCAGAAGCAGCTCTTCCATCTGGATATAGTTCTAAATATTTCTCTCCATTTCTGGTTATTTTTGGAACTACATGAGGCCACTGCCTCATAACACAGACGATGCCTACTGCCACCCAGTATTTTCATAAGTGGCCAGAAATCTGTAATTTTGGGGGCTTCTGGAAATTTCATCATTTGATAGGATTTCAGCCACTTTTTCCTCCTATTCACTCCATGTTCTGCCCACCACTGCAGACAAGAATAGCTTTAAAAAATTGTATAATTCCCAATATAATATCTGTTTGGGCTATTCATTTATAAGAATTTTAATGTCAATGGTTATTTTGGACAGAGAACATCTCCATTTTACTAAAGGCAATGAAGAGTGACCTAAAAGGACAGAAGCTCAGATTTCCCATTTTTCTTTCCAGCCTGTATTTTCACTTTATTTTCTAAACTTCAGTCTCTCAATATGCAGTATTTATTAGGGCTTTGCATCGAAAAGAACTTCCATTGTTCAAAGATTTTTTTTTTTCCCATAGCTGTGTACATTAGTGCAATTAGGTACATTAGGTGATTGCACTAATGTTCAAAGATTTTTATCTTCTGTTTTATGAATGAAATTCATCTTCCCACAGTACAAAGCATCACTTAAAGCAAATCCTTTTGAGAGTGACATTAAAGTAATATTTCAGTTTTATCATAATGGCATCCTGTACTTACAGACATTTCACAATGCAAAAACATTCTTATTCCCTCTGGCCACTTGACAGAGTGTGCCCTAAGTAAATTCTTGGGCTGGTGCCACAAACATTGACAGGAGCAAAAAAGCCTAACTATCCACTGAGAAAAAACTAAGAAGTAGGCAAAGAAAAATGATCCTTACAGAACCCTTCTGAAGGCCAGGGCATTAACTTCTTTAACATTTACAAGGAGCCTAAAAGATGGGCTTTATCCCCTTTGTTTCAGGGGTGGGAACCTGAGGCTCAGAAAGGTTAAGTAACTCACCAATATAGTAACACAGTTTGTATATTGAAAAGATGTGACTGAAAGCAGATCATTCCATCATTAGAGCACATATTTTTCCAAAGTATAAGTGCTCAATTCTCCATTCCCAGCTTAACATTACTCTTCACTCTAATTTGCCATTAAATACAAGAAGAAATTTTAAAAGGCACATTTGGAATAACTACACATTGAATGTGCAGATGCTATGCCTCACAGTGATCACTACAGAGGCAACACAGAGTAGAAAAAGCTAAAACAAATGAGTATAAAACATTAATGACAACCAAAGTTATGTAAAGTCCTATACTTACTTCTACCCTCATGTGTGTTTAAATAGAGAAAGATTTATGACCACATGGCAAGGAGAACTAGGGTTTATTGAACACTATTTTGTCCATTTCATGGTGGGCATGAAATGCTAGTTCAGAGGGTCAACATCGCCATCAGGGACTGAGGTTCCTTCATACGCCTTCCCAGGACAGTGTTTTTTGGTATTTTCAAGATGGTTGCTGAGCCTCTGGGCATTGTAAATGTATCCCAGGTGAGAAGATAAGGAATACAGAAGAGCATAGAGTAGACAGGAAAGGGCATCCCAGGCAACCCTGTCCCTTTTTATCAGAAGGATGAAATGTTTTTTGGAAGCCTCATTCAAAGTTTAATCTTCTTGTCCAAAACTATATCACATAGCCACCTATATCCATAAGGGGAGTGTGCATTGAGTATAATAAAATCAAGGTTATTACTGAGTTAATATTTGTACAGTTCTTGAAGTAAGATCTGATATGAAATAAGTGCTATGTATTTAATAAAGAATAAAAAATAAATGAAAGAATAAAGTAATGAAAGAAGGAAGAAATTGGGACTGGATATTGAGTAGCCAAATAGAATTATTTAATACACAGACAAATGCCTTAAGTTGCGCAGTAGCAAATGGCAGTGTTATAATTCTCTCCTGAGATTTTCTGAATCAAAGGTTCCTTTTTTTATTATTATTACATAACAACACCCCCAACCACACACTCAGTTTTAAATTTCAATGTGAATATGTCTATATCATATAATTGTCATGAGTGCTGCTTAAAATATTAGCATCACAAATGAAGAATCCAGTTATATGTGAAAACAGAACTGCCAGTCCAACCAATTTCTTTCTCTAGTGAGCTCCTTTAGCCACTGATATGCCAGGCTGGAAAAAGATTTAAATTGGTATTAGCATTCACAAAAGCTCAACCTTGGTTTAAACTTAAGAACCCCATACTATTTTTGCAATTATGCCTTTTAATGCAGAGCCCTGCATTAAAAAAAAAAAATCATACTTGAAAAACTTTGACTTCCTCATAATGTATCATTGGTGTTTATTGCCTTTTTTGGACAATGGCATCTGAATCAGTATGTCCAGGTAAACGGAGCCACTGATAAACTGGAAGTGAAAAAAGTACATGATTCCTGAAAATACTGACAAATGAACACTGAATTGTAATGAGGGGACTGTCTTGTGTTAGCTAGTCAGCTGGCATTTCTGATTTTTAGCCATTAGGTTAGTAAATATTCTTGGTTGCTATGTCAACTATTGATAGCATATCCATATATCAACACAGTCAGTAACCTCCTTTGTTTGACCTCCGAAGTCCTTAAATGACAAATATCTTCCATACACAAACTCACCAGGTTGACTTAGGTTTGTCCTAGGTGGCAGAAGAGGGACTCAAAGATCAGCCCTTATAAAAATTCATTACTGATGAATATTGAAATATTTCTGGAAAATTAATCAGTATTATTAAACATTAAGACATTAATGCCAGCTTGTTCTATGAATGACAGGACCAACAACCAAGAAGAGCTAATAAAAGTGCTGATTAAGAATTTTTAAATATATACGTACACAAATGTGAAAATTATTAACTTTTCAAAGGTCAACTAAGGCTGGAAAGCAAATGGAGAACTGGGTTTGAAGAATTCCATAATATAGGAGATTGTCTGTAGTCCTCTTCAACGATCGAACCACATCCAGAGCTCATATTGACTCTACATGAAATACCTCTTTACTAATCAAAAAAAGGGATTGGTATTATACGTTAGCCAAGATCCACTGTGGATTCAGTGGATATCAGTTGACTAGGTTGAGACCTAAAGAACTCAATCAAATAATGAAAGCCCATGTGTTTCTCAAAAAGGAATTACTGTTTCCTTTTCATGTGGATTATAACTAGTTTAAACCCCAGTGACTGTTCAGTTTCTGCTCACAGAAGACAAATATTTGCTAATTAAAGATAAGAATAGATAATTAAAGAATAGAATCAGAAGATCAATGTACTTATTCCTTGCTAGAAATCATACAAAGGAGGCTATCTTCTGAAATGTTTTACGACATTTAGAAATCCTTATCTTATCTGTGTACACACTGACACCATTGCCACACTTTAGCCTGCCTTCCTTTGTGAGACTATTATTGTGAGCTTTGGAATGATAAAGAATGATTTGTGTTCTAGATCCCAAATCTTCAATAATCTCTCTCATCTTCTACAATCATATGGTCTGGGTTTGAATATGAGTTTTGCTGCTTACTTCTTGAATGGTCTTAAACAAATTATTTAACTTTTTAAGTCAGTTTCCCCTTCTAGCACACTACAGGTTATGATTAGACTTTACATGAGAGCATACATGTGAAGTGTTTAACATAACTCCTGGGTACTTTACATATCCTCCATATGCAATGGGACTTATTACTGAAAATAAAACAAAGTGCCCTCTCCTCAGGTAGATGGTATCAAATCTTCTTATAATAGATTGGGGAGAGTTGGGGGGGGAGGGTTATATACCTAGCATTTTGTGCCAGTCACATTGTCCTTTTAGGATATTAATCAACTACCTAGCTATATAAATAAACATTCCTAAAATCCCAAATTAATCTTAACACAAAGCCAATTCTCTACACTCAATGGCTCACCATCTAAATACTGAATTAATTCCTTTCTTTTTATTTAGGAATGGCATGATACATAGGAAAAAACACAGGCCCCCACCATCAGAGTGGGAAGTGTCATCCATTCTAAAATGACTGCAAAGCCCTTTAGGGAATGTTGGAGTCCCCTGCTCATAAGCCTCAGTACATAAATGGATGTGTATCAAGGTGCCTCTCATTTGCTTTAGTAAAACCTCCCTTTGAGAGACATTAATTAAAACATTTAGGAATCACAGCTGAGTCTACAAATTAGAATGGAAGCCAGATATTGAAAAAAGTCTTTCTTCCATTGTGTTATTTATTGTTAGTATAAATATTCCAGCTGCTGCTCAGAATGCTGAAACAATACTTCAAAGATGTCATGTGTTTAATCTCCTTGTGTCCCATGAGGATGAGAAAAATGAATCATGATGTACTACGGTTCTCCTGCAGATATGCTGGTCCTGTAACAGTGGGATAGAGGGAAAGAGACAAGCCAGACCTCAAGCTATAGACTCAGGTATAAAAGGTCCCTAAGAATATGGTCACAGGCTTGTCCAAGGCTAAATTAATATACCAATAAGCCAACATCCATGACCTTCCTAGATATTGCTGTGTCAAATGCATCAATGACCTTTGATGAATAATTTCACTCTTGGAATTCTCTGCTAATAAAATGATCAGAGTAGATGTATCTCTCCCTCTCACATCTCTATTCTATCCCCCACTCAAATATCCTTTAAACTATGAAGGGCAAAATGCCTATTCTTCAGGAATATCGCACAGCTTTTAAATCAATACACCTCCACCTCCATAGCTGGCTTGTCCTCCTTGTTACCTTTCAAAGTATAGGGAGCCACAGTTTCCCCAATGAACACCATGACTGCCTCTTCTCCCATACTTGCTGAGTAAAATCATTATGTCAAGTCAAGAGTAATTTTTTATTTGATCTTAGCCAAAGGCCAAGAAGCAATAAGATTAATTTTTTTATTCTTTTTCTCCATCCTAATTCCTACTCTTCCACTACCTTAGGTCCAGCTATCATTATCTACATTTGCATTGTGAGACTAATTTCCTAGCTAGCCTTCCCTTCTACCTTGCTTCTGGCCATGGAAATAATCATAAAGCCACCTGTGACCTTTCTACAATGTATTTCCAATTAATTTGTTTTGTAAAAAAGTCCTTTTCTGATCCAACCCCAACCTATCTTCTCAAACAACCCTATTGGGCTTTCATGCCCAATGTGCCAGATGTACTAAATTACTTGAAATTTTTCAAACCTGTCATATTTTTTCTTGCCCATAGTTCTTTGCACATACTAATCACTACACTTAGAAAAGTGACCCCTTTTCTAATATTTTCACTTATCTGGTTAGTTAGTAGTCATCCTTCATATCTGAGTCTAGCCCTGCCTCTCCCTTGAAGTTTTCTCTGACTACCAACTGTATTCAGTACTTTTTATATGCCTCAATACTTTTCAAATAGTAATAAAATTCTCTCCTTTGCTCTAGTCTACTCTAAACTTCTTTTCTGAGGTTCTTAAATGCAGCATTTGGGTTTGTTGAATTTGTGACAAACACCAAGAAATACATCAAGGTTTACATTACAAAAGCAAAAAGTAACTAATCAAAATGTTTAAATTAGGTAAATAAATAATATTTATTATTAGGTAAATTAGGTAAATAGGTAGGTAAATAAATTTTGGCACACGTATAATATAGAAAATACCATTTCTTTTTCAAAATAAAATGTTTTGGCTCTGTGCCCATACCACAGTGGTTGCGGCACCAGCCACATGCACCGAGGCTGGTGGGTTCGAGCCCAGACGGGGCCAGCTAAATGACAATGACAACTGTAACAACAACACAAAAAAAAGCTGGGCATTGTGGTGGGCACCTGTGGTCCTGGCTACTTGTAAGGCTGGGGCAAGAGAATCTCTTTAGCCAGGAATTTGAGGTTGCCGCAAGCTATAACGCCATGGCACTCTACCGAGGGTGACATAATGAGACTCTGTCTCAAAAAAATAAATAACAAATAAATAATAAAAATATTTTAAAATATTTTCATAGATGGGAACATAGAAATTACATGATATTAAAGAAAAAAGCACAGATAAAATCTGCATTAACAATATCACATCAGTCTTGTATATAAACAGACAGATGGTTAGACAGATAGCAACTGAGGGATAGCAGGGATAGACAGACTGGCAAATATATACAAATGTGATGATAGCATTTATTTTTGTTTATGTGTAATTTTCATTTAGATATCATATGATACTTTGAAGTATATTCCTGATTTTCTATAATAAGTCAAGTAAAAAGAAAACAGACCTGCAAAAAGACCACAGGAAATTCTGACTTTAACTTAGCCAACATCTGAACCATAGAATTCACATCAGCAAATGTGGAGCATAACACAGATTCACAGGACAGAACGAATGCTTGAAATTACATGGGTAGTAACATTGTCAGACACCAATATCAAAGCAGAAATGGAAACCACGGAGCCACAAGTAAGTCCATAAACAAGGATTCAGTGAGGCCTATTGAAATGTCCTAGAATAGGTCCTAGCATATGGAATTGTGTGGATTACAATCTGGCACATGGATCTGAGTGGACCAGTAGTGCCAAGGGAATGGAACTAAATGGATTAATTTGTAGGACCAAAGAGAAACCTGAATGGCTAAATAGAAAATGAAGTAAACTTACATAGATTAGATATGTATGGCCAGAATTAGAGTAACTCTAACTTTTAGAGTATGAGTATTTCTAGATTTATTTCAGTAAAACTCACCTTGGACCCCACTAGCTAGAGGAAATTAATCTCCCCACATAAACTTATCTTCCTCAAACGTGCATAAGACTTAGGCAAGGGGCAAGAATAATAATAAAGGTATCAATTTTATGTTTAAGAGGGCTAGGGAAAGCAGAGACAGAAGGAGAAAAAAATGACTTTTCTTGGATAAAGACAATGTTCTAATATTCTTTAGCACTTTTCAAAATGGCATTAAATAACAAACATTTACTTTAAAGAGAACAATTACCTAGTTAAATTAGAGAGTGTTTTCTTATGAGGGCTGCAATTAAAAATAGAGGGCAAAAGAAACTTGCCTTAGCCATGTGCCATCACCCTAGGGTTTGTTGATCAACTTTATGCTCCATTTATGTCTCCATAAATCATTCTGTGGCATTAAAAGTGTGTGGCTGACATGAATATTGCCTACTTTGCAAATGAAAAACAAAGAGCAAGGAAAACTTCATGCAGAAGCATGAGGCTATCATACAAAAATTCTTCACAATTATTATCTTTGCGTCCCCACAAAAGTGAGATTACTCTCCTGGTGGATGTCATGGAACTGAAGCTTTGAAACAGAGATGCCAAGCTGTAAATTACATTTCTGAATCAATTATGCCTCTATCAGAAAGGCTATAAATAACATGCAGAATTACCAGATGTGTAATTTTTTGTTACACTTGAACATTTGGCGCATTTAGAATGTCTGAGTGAGGGGACTTGGGTTAATCTGTGAATTTCACGGATCCATCTGACAAGATGGCAGAAAAATGTGGGTGAGAATTATGATGACCTTGCCTCAAGGAGACTTAGGAATTTGCCTGCACTTTTCTTAAAAGGACTTGTGTGGAAAATGATCATTGGAGCCCCTTAGTATCCCAGTGGATGAATTCTCAAAAGAATTGATAAAAGGACATATTTAGTTTCAAATGGACCGCTTGAGAAAAATATAATTCAGTGATGAGCCTTTCTTTGGACAACTTTACATTGATTTTATTTTGTCAACTTCTTGGAAAGTCTATGTGAGAACTGTTAGACAGTTTATTATAACCAGTCTCAGCTTCCAAACCTTAAACATCAAACAGTGGTTATAGGAAAGAACCAGAGTTTATCAAGCAGCCTCAGGCAGTGACCTTCGCATGCATATCACTTATTCCTGTGTCTGTTACATTGTAGAATTTTTCCCCCTGTGGCAAGTTAAGCTTTTATTCCCCTTATTTATAGGTGAGCATTTATGTTATTAAATTTAGAAGCTGTCAGTAATAGGACTAAGAGAGAAATATGCCTCTATATTTAAGAGAATATAACACCTACCTTTTCCTGAGAATTGCTGGGAACATGTGGAAGGTATTGTTCATTACAGCATTAAAGAAAATCCATTTGCATGTAAACTCTGTACCACGAGAGAAACATATTTACCCTTTGTAGTTATAAGTGGTCATCACTGATGCTTGAGTAATAGTAAAAAAAGTAGACCAGTGATTGGACCATAGAAGAATATTGGCAAATGTCAAAGCTAATATACTTATTAAAAGAAAAATCAAGATCAAGTATGATCTTGTGGGATCAAGAGGATACATGTGGTACCACAACTAAATAATGTATGTATATGAAGGGTAGTACCAAGTCATCCATGAAAGCAAGCAAGGAAAACAAGGAGCTATAGAGGGACCACACTAATGTGTATGTGTATGATTTCTTGGAGGACTAATTTTGAAAGCCTTGAATTTCACCCTTGAAAAAGGCCTTTTAAAAATTATTTCAAATTATTAGAAAATTGATTTCCGTACATTTTTAGAAAGCCACTAATAAATGCTTCTTATGAAACCATAAACATACTATTTTCTTTGTTCCAATGGAGAGAAGCATCAGAATTCAATGGTTATCTCCTCAACGGGTAGAAAGTGACCCTTGGTTTTGACCTTGCAATCTCTGAAAACATAAACGATCTGAATGTTTTTCCAAAAATACTGAAGGGGAAGTTGCTACATTAGAACTTACTAATGCACATGCCATCATAACTGATACATGAAGATGTGTCAACGTGACAGTCGATGTTTTTAACCAAATCCCAATGAACAGTTTGCATGTGGTTGCCCTCAGAATAAAGGGTATTTTCCCCATTTAGAATAATAATAGAGAGTAGCATCAAGTTTCTGCATTGAGGTATAGTTGTCACATCACATCACATTAGACTATTATTTACACATTGGCACATTCTTATTTGTTTAAAAACACAATGTTTTTCTCCTATCTGAGTGACAGCTTTCAAGTAACAGAAAGGAAAACATTAAAATCTTAGAATGTATTCTTTAAAGCATATAGTCATCAAAATCAAGTCATAGAAAGAAAATTGATGGGTCAAATCTTTTCTTATGCCAACAAATGTGTGAACAAATAAAAAGGAAAATTACAGGATCCTACAAGTGTATGATGCAAGTTCAGTACAAATCAGACTAATTTAAAGCAAGAGTAGAATAGCACAGGAAAAAATGGATTCATTTGCAGCTCAATGCTTAGTCAAATACACATCAATTGGCTATAATGACAAAAAACAATTATTCTTAACAACTTGAATATACTTAAAGGCATAGCCTGTGTGGTATGAGCAATAATTTCTATGTTAGTTTATGTTTTTATTTATTTCACAAGATAAATAGTCCTAAATTGATAATAACCAAGAAATAAAGGGATTAAACCTTCACTACTAGACTTAAGTGTACCCATTTTATAATAATTATAAAGATAGCTTGGGGAGTATAGGAGAATTTTTTGGATGACTGAAAAAATTCTGCTATCTGTGGATACCAAAATCGACAGATGCTTAAGTCTCTGCTATAAAATAGCACAGTATTTGTATATGACCTGCGCACATCCTCCCATATACTTTAAATTATCACTAGAATACTTATAATGCTTGCTTCAAGGAAAATGTTATGTAAATGGTTATTATACTGTATTTTTCTTGGAAAAGTTGATAAGAAAAATAAAGTCTGTACTTGTTTAGTACAGACATAATTTTTTCCAAAATATTTTTGATCCCTGGTTGGTTGAATCTATAGATGTTGAACCCACAGATATGGAGGGACAAGTATATGTAAATGTGTATACAGGAGCTAGTGACTGAAACATTACATCTAACCTGGGTCTGACTTTGATGGAGAACAGAAGTGAAGCACCTAATATTCTAATTCAAGCAATACTATGTTCCTGTGAATTTTTAAGTGAATACATGTATCTAATTGAGAACAATGGTGTTGAGTTTTAAGGAATTTGATGAAAATTCAATATTAAGAAGACTATAACACTGTATATTCTCATTTACATATTTTAATATCTTATTTTTAATATTATATCCAATATCATTTTTTCTAAAATATAACTAGATCATAAAAATAATCCAAATTCTGGCTGATTTACTTATTCTGATAGGCACATATTGTCTCATTCAAATTTAAGGAATAATCATAATCAGGCTAATAGCAAGCTATCAAGTTTTTTTTTTGGGGGGGGGGTTGCAGTTTTGGCCAGGGCTGGGCTTGAACCACCACCCCCCGGGTATATGGGGTCAGTGCCCTACTCTTTGAGCCACAGGCACCACCCTACGCTATCATTTTTTATAATAATTTATTTTATAAGATATATTCACAAATGCCACACAGTGGACTGTTGAGTATTTATTTGTTCTCCTACTATATTTTTTCTTAACAAAAATCCTGTGTGATGTATAAACTTTTAAAACAAACACTAGGTTCTTCTTGGTCCCATTTCAAAGAAGGATGCTTGTGATACTTCACTTGAAGAATGGTCTTCAATTCCATCCAGATTGTTACAAAAGATATTAGATCACCATCTTTCTTATGGCTGAATAGTACTACATCATATACATATACCACAATTTATTAATACATTCACGTATTGATGGGCACTGGGTTGTTTCCACATCTTTGCAATTGTGAATTGTGCTGCCCACAAACATTTGAGTGCAATTATCTTTTTTTATAAAATGTCTTTTTTTCCTTTGGGTACTTAGTGGTGGAATTAGTGGATAAAAAGTATGCTATATGTACTCAATACTAAATTGGCACTAGTTGATCAACACGTATATATATAGAAGTAAAACTCAAAAGAAATTAAGTAGGTGGAAAGGTGGAGGAGGGGTAGGATAAATTCACATTTAACTGGTACAATGCATATGTTCTGGAGGAAGAGCACACTTACAACTTTGACTTAAAATGTATAAAATCAAATTATGTAACCAAAGGGTGTGTACCCCTGTAATATTCTGATTTTTTTTTTTTTTAAGCTACAAATAAAACTCTAGCAAGAAAAACAAATCAAAGAAGGATGCTGATATGAACAGGCCAAACTCCCAGACAATTTAACATGCCAGAGATTGAGAGATTGGGAATTTCAAAGGAGTAAAAAAAACATGCATACTCATGAAATACTCTCTCTTCACATGTGTGACTTATCGAAATGAAAATAATGGGAGCCATTTGGGTCAAGCACCCTTCTAGCTTCAGGTTTAAACCACAAAATAAATTTTGTACCATTTTCCTCCTTTCCTCAGATGGGCCTGCTCAGATTTGGATGGTTAGAGCTGAAGCATGTATTTTAGCTATTGCAGAGTATAGAGATATAACTTGCCTAGGTAAAAGGAATCCTCCAAGAAGAGTTCAAAGGTCAACAGAGTGCTGTTTGACCTAACTCTCCAAATGGTAATGGAATAGTTCTATGCCTTTCTGTGCCAAAAATTTGCAAGAAAAGAAGAATTTCTAGGAAGCTATATTTCTAGAGTTTTCTACCAGTATGAGTATATATCCAGTCAATTTCCTATCTCCAGGAAGACAGAATTCCTAGGAAACTTTCCCATGCTTCTTTTGAATAAAGAGAAAAAGCTTTAGTTCTATTTGTTATCCTTTTTACATTTTTCTCATCTCTTATTTTGACAGATGATATATAGGCCTTAAATGAAGTCCCCATCATTCTGTTCATGTTAGAATTATTTAAACAATTAATAGAACACTTACACTTATACAATCATAACACACAGACTTCCTCAGCCTTTGTTCATGTGGCTATATTAGCCAAATAAATCAGTTATCAAAGCATTCAGAAATACCTACACATAATTTCACAGGTTTTATATAAAATATTGTCATTATGAAGGAAAATGCCAAAGATCTTCTGCTGAAATATTTTGAGCAAATAACAGAATACCAACTCTGAAAATAAGTTAGACAAAGAATTAATTCAAGTAAACAAACACATAACAGTTTATATAAGTGGTGACCAATTGATAATTTTACTGAGCAGCTGGTGGAAAATTCTGGATTTATGAGGAATTCATTATTACTTGACAACTTGCTCACCATAGCTTATATATAATATTTGAGAAGACAAATTATACATTCTATCATCTTAAAAGCACAAGGAATTTCTCTGTTCTTCCCTCCATCCCTCAAGGTTTTTTTATTTCATTTTTTCCTTTTTTTCTTTTGTTATTTTCTGACAAAGTACCATGGAAAAACTTTTCAACCCAAAAAGGCCCAAGTTCAATTCCGTGTGGCATACTTATTAAATGTTTGACCCTCAGAAAATTATTAATTTCTCAAATTCCTTCATCTATACATTGGGAATGCTTACAAAAGCTAATTTCAAATAAGTTCTTGAGAGAATTAAATGAATAAATCCTCCCTTAAGATGCTCAAGAACTGTTGAGTTCCTCTTGTACTTAAGGCATAAACAAGCTACAAAGATACTTAAGGAAAGCTTGCTAACTTTAAATAACTGAAACTAATAACAGACTGTATTAGAATTACTAACTTTTGTTATTTTAGAACAATATTATGGTCACCAGAAAGTGAAGACTAACTTACACGACTCTTCAACCATGTTGGCCCCTTTTTGCGTTGAGTTCTTTTTTGCCCACACCCTAGAACACAGATCATCCTTCTTGATTGACAAATCCACGCTACCTTTGGCTTCCTAATATGCATTCTCCATTTGGAATATGCATTCTCCATTAGAAAACATCAAAGTTTAATGGAACTAACAGTACCATCTGTGAAGCCAGAGACTGTATTTTATTGATTATTTTATTGTAAGGAAAAATAGGTATTTCAATAAATTCAGGGTGCATAACTAAATATCTGCTTTGTTCTCAAAAATCTACTAGAAGAAGTTAACTGTGTTTTCTTAGTCAATCTTCCAAAATGCCCTAATAGTGAAATAAAGTTCTGTGCAGTCTACTTACACATCATCTCTCCTTGAATGAGATTACCTTAATCACAGTATTTAAAAGTGTATTAATAGCCGAAGATGTTAACAGATGGAAAAACATACCATGCTCATGGCTGGGAAGAATCAACATTGTTAAAATGACTATACTGCCCAAAGCAATATATAATTTTAATGCAATACCTATTAAAGCTCCATTGTCATACTTTAAAGATCTTGAAAAAATCATACTTCGTTTTATATGGGATCAGAAAAAACCTCGAATAGCCAAAATATTACAAATAAAAATATTACAAATATTACAGCAATAAAAACAAAGCAAATCACGCTACCAGACCTGAGACTGTACAATAAATCAATAGTGATCAAAACAGGATGGTACTGGCACAAAAGCAGAGAAGTAGATGTCGGGAGCAGAATAGAGAACTAAGAGATGGATCCCGCTACTTACCATTATTTAATCTTTGACAAGCCAATTAAAAACATTCAGTGGGGAAAAGATTCCCTATTAAACAAATGGTGCTGGGTAAACTGGCTGGCA
>CAUYPK010072544.1:0-37698 GCA_963574355.1 Loris lydekkerianus | reverse complement strand
GTATAACATGGAATATTTTCCAGCCTTAAAGAAAGATGGAGACTTTACCTCTTACATGTTTACATGGATGGAGCTGGAACATATTCTTCTTAGTAAAGTATCTCAAGAATGGAAGAAAAAGTATCCAATGTACTCAGCCCTGGAGGCTCACTCATTCGTGTATCTTGCAATTGATTCTGGCTGGGACCAGAATACTCTGACTTCTCTCTGTGGCTTGGCTTCCTCGTAGTATGGTGTCTGGGTTCCAAGAGTGACCATCCCCAAAAGAACCAGCTTAGAAATCACTGCAGTTACAGGTCCACTGAGGTTTAAGATGAAGGAACATAGACTCTCACCTTTAGACAGAAGAGCTTAAGACACATTTTAAGAAGAGTATGGGAGAGGAAATATAGTTGTGGTCCTCTTTAGAAAAACAGAATGTGCCACACTTAGGTAGATATTCTTTTAGAAAAATCAATACATCCACCCTGACCTACGGAGAGGGACAGCAAGTTTTTCAAATAAAGCAAAACAGGAAAAAGAAAATTTCTACTTTCACTCACTCTTCTACTTAGAGATACTGTGAGGAACCGATTGTAGTAAGAAGTATGGACTGACTCTGAGGTGAGAGGTCTAAATGTGGCCCATTTAAAAAAATGATTAGGGTTTTGCAATGGTTTCTTTCTCACTGAGTCGCTGATCGTTTCCTTGCATTCACTATGTCTCAGTGTTATACAGTTACTTTTACATGAAGTACTAAAATAGCTTTTCAAAAAGAAGACAAAGTTTCATGCTCTAATGAACTAACATAGTAAAATGTCAATATTATTAACTGGAAAAAATAGCAGATGAATGTTTGAGTTAATTTCAGCTATGAAAGTTCTTTTCCTTGGGAAAGTAACTTGTATTGAATAATGCTTAATTTGCCATTATTAAGAAATACAGTCATCACCCTTAATGCAAAGAAAATATATGACAGGCAAGGAAACATTATATGTAAAGATTCCATGAATTTTTTTTGGCAAATGGTTTAAGTCTAGGATATATAAACAGAATATGATTATTAGAAGTCTTCAGAAATTTAAAAACTTATACATTTTGAAAGCAACAGTGTGAATTCAAAAAGAAGGAACAATCTGAATTGGTGGAGGCCACCGCAACAGACCGCTGCAAAAATTCAAACAGGGTAGCTTCCCACAGTTTCTTAAAATTTTGGGGTTCTGAAACTGTCTTTCCTAAAAAATTAGAGACATGTGCTTCCAAGCCTGGCTCAGAATCAATTTTGAATGGTGTCTTCCAGGGTTCCCCCCAAAGATTTTTTTTTTTTTTTTTTTTTTGAGACAGAGTCTCACTCTGTCATCCTGGGTAGAGTGCTATAGCATCATAGCTCACAACAACCTCAAACTCTCTTGGGACTAAGCAATCCTCTTGCTTCTGCCTGCCAAGTAGCTGGGACTACAGGCATGCCTTCCTATACCTGGCTTGTTTTTCTAGTTTTAGTAGTGACAGGGTCTTACTCTTGCTTAAGCTGGTCACAAACTCTTGAGCTCAAGTAGTCCACTCACCTCAGCCTCCCAGAGTGCTATGATTACAGACGTGACCCACTGTGCCCAGCCAAAGATGAACTCTTAAATAAATTATGGAAAAAATTCAAAATTAAGCTATTTTGAAAAAGATAAAATGAGGCCTGTATCTCTTGACATACATATAAACAAACTCCAAATGGATTAGGGTCCTGTTGGTTGATTTGGGGTGGCAGTTTGACTCTAAAAGATCTCTAGATGGGTGGTAAAGCATAATTTATTATCAATTGCATTAATTATTCTCACTGTTTTAGCAGACACTGAGCTCACTCCTATTCTTCTGGAATGGAAACCCAGGTAGTTTGGCTAAGTCTGCCCAAGGTGTTTCTGGAAGAGATTAGCATTTGAGTTGGTGGACTGAGTGGGGAAGGTCTGTCCTCAAACTGGATGGGAACCATCCAGTCAGCAGGGGGCCCAGATGAAATAGAAAGGCAAACAAAGAGAAAATTTTTACTTTCTGTTCCAGAGCCTAGACACCCTTCTCCTGCCCCTGAACATCAGAACTTTAGACTCTTCAGCTTCTGGGCTTTGGGACTTGCACTAAAGGCTTCATTGGCCTCTTGAACCTTTGGCCTCAGACTCGGAATTGCACTAGTGGATTCTCTGGGTCTGAGGCCTCAGACTGGCCTCCTGGTTCTGCACTAGCAGTTGGCATATGCTGAGGTTTACTAGCTTCCCTAATAAGTGAGTCAGAACCCCTATAAATCTCTCTTCATCTCTTTCTCTGTCTGAAAACATCCAGTTGAGTATGCCTCTCTGAAGAATGCCAACTAAAACAGGATCTAAATGCAGAATTAAAACCACGCAAGTATTAGAAGAAAATATGGAGAAATTCCTTTTTATCTTGGTATAACAAAAGGCTTTCTCTATCTCAAAATCCATAGTCAAGAAAATAAGAGACTGATAAATTTGACCATATAAAAATAAAAAAATGCATGACCAAAATTATAAAATCAGAAGCCAATAGACAAACTGGGTGAAAACCTTTACAACATACTCCACAGACAAATTATAATGATCCCAATATGTAAAGACCTTTATACTCAAGGGACAAAGGCAAAAAAAAAAAAAAAAGAAAAATGATCAAATGGGAAAAAGAAAACTAAAAAATGTAAGTATATTTTCAATCACATAAGAATATACAAACACACTGATGGAGAAGCACAAAACAAGGGTATTCTTCACTTCAAGTATTAGTAAAAATTACGAAGTATAATAGCACATTCTTTTTGTGATATTGGAGAAAACATTGGCTGATTGAAATGATTGCATACTGATACAGATTTGCTGTCGCGAGCTAAAGACAAATCCACTATCTGCGCAATATCCAACTGGGCCATTATACAAAACCTGCATAGGTCTTGGGAGGAACAAATGAAAGTGATGAAAATGTCAAGTTCATAACTTTTGGTGTGCCTTGAGTAATAAAGTCCTTTGCCTCTGATGTAGGGTTTTATGCCTTTTATAAACAACCATTAAACTATGGTACCTAGATGCCTACACACAGAATAGTGGTTAAATAAATTATGACACATCTATCAAAAACTGAAGTTTAACATTTTACTCTATCTACAAGTTAATACTTTAATATGCTATGCGTTCATGAGATCTGGTAGAAGACATAAGACGCCTAGGTTGGAGATGATGAATAGTTTATTACCTAGAGCAAATCTAGCCAGAGTGTGCATTTTATTTATTTATTTATTTTTGGCACCAGTTTCATAAGCCCCAAATACCACAGGGTAAGACAAAGAATGCAGATAATACCTGAGAATACAATGATTCTGCAATCAAGGAACTCTTACTTTAGGGAACCTGCGTCTTTCATGTTAGACGGCATGTGTACCCTTTGCTCTGAGGAAGATGCTGCCTCTATTGTCCAAAATGTTGGCTAGACAAACATACCTGAAAAGGGCACCAGTGTCTTTCTTGAAGGAAGTGAAGAAATGCAGGGACCCCTAACAGTATCCACACAATGAAGCACTAGATAGCTGTTAAAAAAGAGGAAGCTCTCTATGAACTGATTTTTTTCTAGAACATACTGTTACATTAACATAGCAAAGTGCACCTCCCCAAAACTCTCCAAACAAAACAACACACACAAAAGAAACAAAGTAAAAACAAAATAAAACAAACAAAAAAGTCCAAGTCTGTGTTTAACCTTTTGTGTAAGGAAGAAGACAACTTAAGAAAATACACAGACACCTGTGCATTTGTGAGAAACAAACACACAACAAAATCATAGGAAGGAGGAAGTAGAAAATTGGTTATCTGCAGAGACTGGGTGGTAAAGGCTCAAAAACCAAGGGCTAATGGAGGGGAGATAGTAGAGGTGAGTATACTTTTTTGTATAGCTTTGCCATAAAATACTAGTAGTACACATTTCCACTCCTTTCTCCCAAATAACTAAAATTAACAAGGATGTGGGGGGAAATCTAAAATAAACACCCTGACAAATACACTGATGTGGAGGAAATCTAAAATAAATACACTGACTTGCCTTCAGACAACATAACCACAGTGAAAAGGAAGGGAAAGAAGGTAAGTGACTTTGGAAAGTAGTATTTGACTAGATACCATAAAACTAAGGACAAAAAATATTGCACACAGGTAATCTCCAGTTAATAAATCTGTTTCTCACAGGGTTGGGGGGAGGGGTATGTGTTAACAATTCTGTAACTATGTGTGTCCTAAGACTGAACAAATTAGGGACTATATTGTAACTAATGAGAGCCAGGTGTCTATTGGAAAAAGAAGTTACAATTAAGGATAAGGGAATGCTAGACCAGAACTAACACTTTGGTGTTTGTTACTTGAGAAGTACAGGTATGCTACGAACTTACAAGTAAATGCACACATATGTTCAAATACAGGGTGTCCCCAACGTTTCTCCTAAAGTCGTCATACATAAGGAAAATGGGAAATTGTAGCTAAATGTACCTTGATTTACAAAATATTTATTATAATTTTTTTTTTTTTTTGAAGGGGTACAGTTTTTGGCTGGAGCTGGATTTGAACCCACCACCTCCAGTATATGGGGCCGGCGCCCTACTACTTTGAGCCACAGATGCTGCCCTTCATTACAAAATTTTACAAAATATTTAAAAATATTCTTTATGTTATCATCTCTTTATAAAATTTTTTAATGAATACTGTATTTTGCAAATAAATGTACATTTAGGTACAATTTTCTATTTTTCCTATGCACGGTGACTTTAGGGACAACATTTGGGACACCCTGTGTATGTACAAACAAAAATAAATATTCATGTGTGTGTATGCATAGGTTATTACACTTACAGGTATTCTAAGCTCTGTCTATTGAGAGAGTCTAAAGGCAATCTTTCCCTTTCTCCAGCAAATCCTTGTGGACATAGCATGCCCAATATTGTAATCCTAATTTTCTAAATGCCATTTTTCAATAAAACAATCCAGAGTTCAACAAATGGGTGCTTAATTCCAGAATAGGAGCAAGGAAAATATACAAGGAGCATTGGGGTACCAAAGTGTTTGAAAAACTATGGATAGCATCTCAACACAGGCATCAAACTGAAGGCACTCTCACTGGCCAAAGATGGAATAATGTAACCAACAAAATAAATAATGATGATATTGGATGATAACTCATAGAATAAATGCCATAGAGCCATACTGATATAAATCTATAATTGAATGTTTATAAATACTAGAGAAGTGATAATCCTTCCTTACAAAAGGATTTCAGCCAATAAATAGAAGAAATGCAAATTTAAAATAAAATGACCACCAGACAAATATCACGGTAATAGTTGTTGCAGGCAAAATCTACTGATTGGATATTACTGTAAGTGAGTCAAGTTTTGGGGAGGAAAAGGATATTAGCAGGCTCTCAAAATGCCTCATCCAAAATGTTTTCAATTTCAAAGGGGAAAATAATTGTATAGTGGAAAACAGATATCACCTTAACCAAGTGATCAAGGTTGATATCACCAGCAAGTAACAGTAAGACCTATCAACATTATGTCCCCTGGAATGATGTACTGAGCAGGATGACACATCACTTCTGGGGTTTTATTATGAAAAAGCACAAATTTTCAATCTAATGGTTAGGAAACACTGGAGAAGCCCATATTGAGCGACATTCTGATCAAAAGTACTAAGGCCATGAACATACATGAACATTTTCTACTATTTTTGCAGGCCTTCTATAGGACACTAAAGTTATTTCAAAATAAAATGTAAAAAAAAATTCTGAATGAAAATAAAACAGAATATGGACAATAAAATTCTTTGGGTAATTTATTTCTTGATTTATACTTTTTTATAGTTTCCCAATTTTATTTTGATCTGGTTAAAATTTATCACTTGAAAATATAAAATATTTTAAAACATACTAAATATTAAGAATACAGCAGACAACTACACATGCCACCCAAATTCAGTGATGTTAATATTCATATGTTGTCATATTTACTTTAGTGTTCTTTAGAGAATATAAAATTTTATAGAGGCATGAGAGGAATTTCTTTTTCATCTTGATCTTTTCTTACTTCCTCTTTCGCCTTTCTAGAAGCAAAGATTACCCTTAAATCAGATGTATGTTTTCCATCTACATTTTTATACTCTGAGTATATATGTCTACAAGCAATGCTTAAAATTACTTAGTGTGTTTTAAAAATATACAAATGATATTATAGTGTACGTATCCTTCTATAACTTTTTTCTCACTCAACATTATGTTTTCAGGATTTATCATGCCCTCTTCATTTTAAATGCCACATAGTGTTCCCTTGCATGGTTATAAAGCATTTAACATTTTTGTATGGGAAGAACTTGTCTTCTTCCCCCGCCCCCTCCTTTTCCCATTAAGAAAAATGTTGCAATTACACCATGGGCATACTTTCTTGACAGCATGTGCTCAAGTTGCTGTAATGAACCTTGTAAAAGTAAAAATTCTTAGGTTGTAGGGTGTGTGCATCTTCACCATTGCTTATATATTAACAAATTTCTCTTTAAAGTGGTTAAAACAATTTCTACTAAACTAGCCGAGTATGAGTTCCCATTTTTCCACATTCTTACCACACTCTTTAGACTTTTAAAATTTGCCAGTCTGATGAGTGTGAAACAATATTTCGATTTTATTTTAACTTGCGTCTTCCTGCTTAGTAATGAGGTCAGATATCTTTTTGTCTGATTCTTGGTCATTCACATTTCCTGTTCCGAAAATTACTTTTTCATAATCAACTAACATTTTATGATAGCTTTATATATATTGGTAATAAAAAAAACGGAACTAGCATAGATAATTGATTATACTACAAATGATGCAGTGTTTGATTACACTGACTGAGATATAATGTCCACAGTTCTGGAGTACTGTGTTTTTTCACAGGTATCTGCTCAGAGAATGTTAAATGGGATGATTAAATAAAATTAAATGAAATATGAGAAGTGATTGCAGCAGTAAGGGATGTTTTGCTCGAAGTATCTTATGAGAATTATAGCTTCTGTTTAAAAAAAATGACAAGCTCTCAGGAGGCAGAGAGTTTATATGCATTGATGTTATTTCAGGAGAGCAAAGGCCAGTGATACAAATTTTAATGAAGAATATTGGAACTGAAGATCAGGGAGATTTTTAAAAAATGATTAAATTTATTCTGGGATGGAATTAGTTGCCTGATCGTTGAACAAGTTCAAGATGAAGTTTGTGGGCTTGTGTGTTGAGAACATAGTTAAAGAAATTCCTCTGTAGAAAAGGAACTTAAGTAAAATAATCTCTAATATAACTCAAAATTTTGTGCTTTTATATAGTAAACAATTCATAGAATGAAGTTCTTGGAAATCCACAAATGAATCATTTTTAGTGTTTATGGTGGTGCAGTGAAAACATTGCTTGAGGTACTGGTGAGTCCTTAATTTTTCTGAAATTCCTCAGCAAAACAAGCCTCAATTGACTAAACCAATCAGGAGTGTCAACTCTGAATTCAAACTTGATTTTCATAATAGCACTTTAACCTCACTCTGTCCCCACTTGTATTGTAGGTGGCACTCTGCCTTTCTGGTCCTATATTCTTATAGCCGAATAATGTACATATCCAGTGATACCATTTTATCTTTTATATTAAAGAATGTGTGGAAGCCTAGGATATAGATAGTAACTAGCAGACCCTTTAGGGAAGGCAGACTCTAATGAAGTTATTTTTGAGCAACTCATAGGCCCTTTACACGTCTGATTGCATTTGGAGTAGAACATGAAGAATTTTAGTTTGAGGGAGAATTTTTGATTTTTGAAAGACTTTAATGAATGTCAATGGAAGTTTAGAAATCTTTTCTGAAGCTACTTAGAGAAACTGACTCTATGTGTAAGTGATAATTTAGATATTGTCCTCCTAGAAGCCCCCTCCTTGGTGGGATGACCTCTGGGAGGTCTTACCAAAGCCTCAACATTCTAAGTGGCCTGTAACACTGAGAGCTCTTATATGTCTTAAGGATTTTAAGTGCTTCCCTGTGAGGCCATTCCATTTGGAGTTTTAACTGAAGGGCCAAAGTCTCAATGACTGACTCTATTCCTTTTATTTTGTTTATGGAGTTGCCCATGAAATTTCATTTGCTCCCCAACATTCTGCTGTACTATTGAATCACATCTTCTATTATTTTCTCTTTTGGACTAGATGGAGGTTGGTTCAAGTCATTTAATCTGCTAGGATTTTCTTATGCACTCAGACAGAGATTTTTAAGGCCACTACACTTATTTATTTTTTCCTCTCTGGCTAGAAACCTTTGGAGGGAAAGCAAGACCAGAAGACAGTGCAAGCTGACTGCTACCCCTTTTCCAGTTGTGACTCTCACTCTCTCTTCCACTAGTAACATCTTTCCCATAGACTCCTGAAGAGAAGATCTTCCTCCTTAGCCTTCCAAATAGGACCTGATAAATTAGGATGCTGGGTGTGGCATAGTGAGGCTCTTGAGGTGAGCACCCACTCCTAGCGGCTCCTGAAAATGATTAGACAGACATTAAGGGTTTTGGAGACATGGTCTGGGTTTGGGACACTTAGTGGTAGCGGGAGAATCCAAGAGAGGAGGAAAGAAATAGGAACCAGCTGGTAAGAAAAGCAGAAGATCAGGAGTGCCAACACCAGGAGCGGGAAATGAAAGGGATTGAGTAAGGAAAAAAAAAGTTGACAATTTATGTAAGTACAAAGAATCAAAAAGGGGCTTTGAGAAAAAGATGAACATAATTATGATTCTGAGAGTGTTACATTTTGGCTAGGTCATTAACTGGATTCACTGATGGGAGTAAGTGAAGAAGCTAGGAAGAGGTTTGCTGAATAAATGTGCCTGGAGTTGATGGGAATCTATGTATCTGCTCTACATTGCTCTGTGGCATTTATTTTCATTCCTGTCTCTCCCCTTCCCTTCCCTTCCCTCTTTCTCTCTCCCTCTCTTTCTTCTCTTCTCTTCTCTTCTCTTCTCTTCTCTTCTCTTCTCTTCTCTTCTCTTCTCTTCTCTTCTCTTCTCTTCTCTTCTCTTCTCTTCTCTTCTCTTCTCTTCTCTTCTCTTCTCTCTCCTGTAGGAGGCACTTGTGGCAGGCCCTGTAAGCTGAGGAACATCTACATTAGTCAAGGCACAGAATTTGAGGATCTGCCTGTTTTCTCCTGAAGATCCCAGAAAACCTTTTTGGTATTTTAATGATTCCAAACAATTGTGGAAAGCTATTTGTAAATATGAATGGGTGCACAGAAAAGAGACCAGGAAATGGAGGAGTCAGAGAGGTAATTGCAGGGAAAAATGCCAATGCCTCATAAGCAGCAGCAGAAGCAGCA
Organism: Loris lydekkerianus; assembly: GCA_963574355.1. Taxonomy (NCBI): domain Eukaryota; kingdom Metazoa; phylum Chordata; class Mammalia; order Primates; family Lorisidae; genus Loris; species Loris lydekkerianus. The sequence goes on along the minus strand of CAUYPK010072544.1, from coordinate 28,334 downwards.
GCAGCAGCAGTGATTTGGGACTTACCTTCTAGATTTCCGAGCTGATTGTGTCCTTAGACCTGAGTCTGATTTAAAATTTTCTAACCTGATCTTGGACCATACCACGTGATGGATAATGTCATCTGATGAGATTTGGGAGTGATCTGAGAATGGTCCTGCTTTCCAGTGGTCCTTCCCTCAGTGGATTAATGTAGTGTCAGAACGGAGAAGGGATAAAAGATCAAGGTCAGTGTTCCTCAACAGGAGTTTTGGGCTTTTGAGGCAGGATAGTTTCCCCTAGTAATTGTGACAACAGCAAATGCCCCACCCTTCACAGTCTTACATGTTCGTGGGAAAGCAGTGCACCTGTTTAAATATCCCACAATTCTAGTCTCTCCTCTGTCTCTGATGGCTGAGGACATGGAATCCCAAAGAGGTTGAGTGACTTGCTGGTCCCAAATCAGCATGTACATCCATTATGTGCCACACCCACACCAGCATGTAAATCCCTTGCTCCTTCCATACTGGGCTGCACCCCAGCCCTACTCATCTTCTCCCTAGCAGACAGTCATTCCTTTGGGATAGGATTTTGCATTTCCACCAGTCTCCACCCATGTCAAATAATACTAGAAAGGAAGATACGTTATGTAACCCTTGAGTTACTTTAGAAACTTGATACCATCAGGACAAAGAAATATTGAAAGGAGAGGAAGAAATGGGGGGAAAAAAAAGATAAGTTGAGGACCAAGGGATGACAGAGAATGGAAGGCGTGGGATGGGTGCTGGCTGGGGTGGGCATGTTCAGAAGCAGGCTGATTCCCTAAGTGAAACAACCAGTGACGTGGATATACGGCTATAAAACATGGAGACTGCAATTGAGCAGGGCTTGTGAGTCAGCCTTTTGACTTCAGTTTACAGTCACACCTAATAGAATTTATGAATGCATCTTCAGGGCAGCGTTTTTTGGTACTCTTGTTCTGTCTGAATTTATTTCTAGCTTCCCCTAATCAGCCCATTTCAGGTATAGGATTCCAGGTTGACTCTTCCCTAAGGCCCTTCTTGACCTGAGGTAGCTTAGAGCCAGCCCTTGGAGGGGCAGAGGCTTGGCATTCAGCCGGAGCTGTGGCTGCGTCTCCACTCTGCTGCTTCCCAAGTTGCTATGACTTGGGCACATCTTAACCTCTCCAAGGCTCCATTTCCCTTTCTGTAAAATGAGGTGGCTGGGAGGTGCATAAGAGGAAGCGTGTGTATTGTAAGCACCCATATGTCTTGAATAAAATTTCTTTTCCATTAAAAAATTCCTATGGATTTTCCTCAGCCAGTTTTCCCATTGTTCTTTAAGTGTGTGTGAAGAGCCATTTTGCTTCATATTACAGAATCTTCAGGAGCTTACATACATATTCAAGTGCACTCAGAGGAGCTCAGTTTGTCACCGAACTTCCTGGCTTTTCCATTGCTGCTATTTCTACAAGATACCTTTGCACAGGGGGCTCAGGGACCATTAAAGCTCCTTAAAGCACTGTAATTCAATGTGGTAAATGTGCAGTTTTACCCCACCAAATTTGCAGGACACTGCAACCAAATTACTCAGCTTGTTCAGGATGAGTTCCTTAGGAGGCTCTGCTCTGCATAAGATGGAGACCAACTCCTCGATTTATGTCTCTTTATCCTCGCAGAAGTCATAGTCCATTATGGGACAGCCTGGAGGGATCCATTACTTTTAGTGAAAGGGAGCTCTTTCAAAGTTTTCCTTCAGGGCCTGGATTTTAGATATGCCCCTCTGCTCGTGAAATGTGCCACTGATTAGCGTCTGTGTTGTGACAGAGTGATTATGCATGTTGTGAATAAACACGCTTATGTACGCATGTGTGCTGTCACAGCAATGAGCAGCACCCAATAAATAGCAGGTTAAGAGCATGCCAGCATCTTCCTAACAGCTGGCACAGCTGAAAAACTCGCCTGCCTTATTAACACTCCACTTATCTGGAATCTGCTCACTGAGCAGAAACAACTTCATAAATTTTTGCAATTTGCATTCCGCCCTGCCGTTGCTCATTACCATTGACCTCATCCCTCCTATGCTCAAGAGGACCTGCCTCCATGTCCCTGTCTGCTGGATGCCCCTTACCTCTGCCTGTCAACTTCAGAGGCAGAGTCAGGATTAAGGCTTGTTGCTGCTGCCAGGGCTGTGAAAGAATCAGGGCAATTTCCCCCCCCACCCCCCACCCCTTTTCATTCTGGAGAAAGTGACATTCCTGTGGTCCCCTCTTCCTCTTGTCCATTTGTAACCTCTTTTTTCTGAGGCAGATTAAAATGGAGAGGTCCAAACCTTCTCCCAAATGGGAGGAAAAGAAACAGGCAGGCAGCAATTTGGTTGTCCAAGAAAATATTCTAATCCTTTCTCAGTGTCTTTCAGAGATTCATCAATTGTGTTCACAATGTATGTCAGTCCCTCACTTAATCATTCTAATCTAGTTTCCTAGCCTTTTAACCTTTCTCTCCTTTGCCCCGGCTCTTTTATTCCTTGTGGTGTTTTCAGCTGTTTCATTAGACACAGTTCACATCTTGTAGCTTCCAGTTAAATATATTTTCAGGCCAGGTGCCTTTTTTGGCTGGCCTGTGTTGTAGTGGGAAGTTGATTCCTTCTCTCCCCTTCTATAAAAAACCTTGTTATACGCCTTCCCCATCAAAAAAGTCCTTATTGATTAAAAATGGTGATCTGCCTGCTGTATCAGGTCTCTCTCAAACTGCCACCCCTCCCCCAGGGTCCCAGCTCCCTATACCTCCCCGGTGAAGTATGCAGGCAGCTCCTGAATGCAATACAGCGCCTGAGCAGATGCTTCATTAAAAATCACATCACGGACCTGGTTTTATGTTTTTTTTTTTTTCCTTCCCTGACTTGATGAAAACAAAACAAGAAGAGGTGGGGAGGGAGAAGGGAGGAGAGGTAGAAGCGAATTGCTTAATGGAGACAGTCTGAATATTTAATATGCTGATTTTATTGAATAAAAGGTGAAAAAGTGGTTCTTGCTTGTTGCTTGCCTGTCAAACCATGGCAAACAAGCATTCTTTTCCCTGACTGGAGCTTTTTATTACTGTATGGATTCTGGAGTGTAATTATGCCCTATATCTGAGCTGCATTATACACACAATTACAATTCCCCAGCTGAACTGTTTATTTATTACCAGAGGAGATATTTGTGCAGTTTTCTGGGAGGATTTTTTGGGTGATGACTCTCATTGTCCTGCCCTTCATCAACATGGGATGTCCAGGAGGAGCCCCTTACTCTGAGCCGCTCACTTGTCTGTGGACAGCTTGGATGAACTTCCTAGCCACATTTATTCATGCTGCTGGAGACAGATGCTGGGCAAAAGAAATTTTAGGGCTATAAATGTTTAAGAATGTTTGTACTGTTTTCAGAGCTTTCATGGGAAGGACTTTTTATTCTAGCTATTATCATCTTATGAAATCTGATTTGAAATCATTTTAGAAAATAGCTTTCTCTAGGTGCAGCCTGCCTGCCTAGCAGTTCATAAAGAAAGGAGAGCCCACAGCTAAGTAGAATGCACATCAATAAACATTTGTTGGAGACTTTGCCGTGAGCTGGGCACTATGTGGGCATTAGGGCATGGAGATGAGGAAAACACAGTCCTTATCTTAGAAGATCTTACAGTTCATCATGAGAAACAGATCCACAATTAGGAGAGATGTAGCAGGTGTTACAATATTGGTTCACTCATTTATTTTAATTTTTGCTGATTTTATACTATGTCTAAGTGTAAAATCAGGGGATACGGATATGTTGAGGAAAACAGACATGGTCTTCACTTCTCAGGCCTGATTTCTAGCCTCATTATAGAAGGGGAAGGGAGGGTCAGATGGGCAATAATAAAAGGGGCAAATAAATGATTGAGACAATTTGAGATATTGATGACTGCCATAAGAAGTAAATCAGGAAAATGGGATGGAGAATGCGTAGGCATGGAAAAGGGAGAGCAGGAGTCAGTAGGGAGGTGTCTGAGCTAGTGCCATTTGAGCTGAGATGGAAGTGATGAGAGTTTGTCACAGGATAAACTAGGTGATGTTCTGAGGGAAGAGCGTTCTGGACAGACAGGACAGTAAGTGCAAGAGCTCCTGGGCAGAGACTGCAAGAAGAATGCAGAGTGAGGGAGAGAGGAGGGAGAGAAGGGTGGCTGGGACTAGGTGATTTATTTCCTGAAGGCTGTGAAAAAGAGTTGTGGGTTTAATTCCAATTTCAGTAGAAGTCCCTGGATACCATCTGGTGAGATCGCAGTGAGGAGCTTCACTCTTCTGGGCCGGAATGCAAGCGCAGCTTCCAAATTAGGACAATCAGATGTTCTTTTCCTGGAGCAAAAGGAGGAGAAAGTGAATAAAATTACCTGGGATCTCCCACTTCTCCTTCCACAAGCCTCACAGAGGTCCCTGCTTCTCAGCAGGGGTCTTATTTGTCATCTGGTGCTGTCTTGGGTCTTGCTCATTTTCAAGGCTGGATTTCTACTTTTTTATTGATTCTGCCAACCTCAAAATTACTTCTAACAAATTCCTTTGGATTAGGTTAACAAAATTTTATTGCAATGAAGATATTCAAACTGGTGCAAAGAGATGCTTAGTGCCTTCCCCCTTAAGTGGGCTGGTAAGGTAAGACATGTACATCTTTCTCAATACCATCCTATAAGCCTTCAAAGTGGTGACAAAATATCCCAGAATTTGGCTATCGCATATGCAGTAACATAGTATTCTGGTGTTTTATGCTTTGGTCTTTTTTGTGCTTTATTGCTATTTTGGTAAAAAATTTGGAAAAAGCTAGGTGAAAAAATTCATTTCAAACTTTAATTTTCAATTATAGCCTTGTTTAGAGGTATAATTAGCCAAGAATTTGTTAAATTTTACTTCTTTTTATATTAGCCCAACTTATCTCCTGTGAAATTTTGGTCTACCTCCCAAAACTTGCTTTGCCCAGTACAGTCAAGCTACTACACTATTGGCTATTTGAGGACAAAATTGACTAACGGTAATTTTGAGGTGATTAGAGAAGAAAACAAACATCTTTAAAAATTAGATTTTTTTTTTCTACAGCTTGTCTCTAAAAAACTTTTGTTTAGGACTATTTCTTTTCTTGGTGTCAGAATTTAAACATTGATGACCGCTTCCTTATGATTTTCTAATTCTTTTTTATCTTTTTTATTTTTGTGAGAATGTGTCCAGATGGTACCAGAATAATTTTTTTTTTTATTGCTGTGGCTTTAAAGCTCAATACTTACTTGTGAAGGATTTGTTATTTTAATCTTTCTACTTCTAGATATCCACTCTTCTCTTTCTTGGAGTCTCTTAAATATTCTTTTCTTCTTAGTTTCAAACTAATAATAACCTTTTAGAAATATGATTATGTTAAAAAGAAATCATTAAATTAATATTTAAATCCATTTTTATCTGAATATTTTTCTCTAGCATTTTGCTCTAAGATGACATATTTGCAAATAGGTTCTCATTATTTCTCTTCTTAAGTTTCGTATTTAGTTTGTCAATAAATGGAGACTATGATGTATAAGGACAAAAGGAATTTGGTGTTCCAAATTTCTTTTGGAGATTATGTTTTTAATCAAATTTATAACAAAATAACAGACAAGAAGGAGGAAATGAATGTATAATTATCCATGGGAATTTGCCTACTATGAAGATCATGGCATGAATGAAGATTATGGAGGTGTTATACAGACAAATACGATTTTGGGGTGCTATCATTTTTTTTTTACTCTTTTTAATACCTTTATTTTGAAAGCTGAGCTTTTGTTTATTTTTTAACCAAAGGGATTAACTTGTTCAAAAATCCTGCACCACAAAGAAATAATCTAAAACCATGTAAAAGATGCCTAGACCAGCAACAAAGGACTACATCAACAGGTGGAGATAGATAAAAAGATAGATGTTATATTACATAATACAGGTTGATAAATGATATTATAATGGGTTAAGCATAAGATTCTTTAGTATAGGAGGGAACACTAATCTTGTGTGGGGAGTGCTTCCCAAAGGAAGAGGGTTTGAGAACTAACAGAAAAGTGAGAGTTAGCCAAACAGAAGGAGAATGGAAATTTCTAGGCTGAGGGATCTTTGAAGGCCTGCGGGTGAGTGAATGGTTCATCTTGGTGCCTTTAGTATGGCTGGAGCAGGACCCAGTTGGCAAGGAGAGGAAAATGGTGGTACAATGTATGTAAGGCAATCATCACGAGAAATGTTGACTTCTTACTGTCTCCTCCTCAGGGATCACTCTGGCTGTAAGTCTCGGTTTTCTCATTCTTCTAGAGTTAATACTCATTTCTTGACAAAATTGTGGTCAAGGATAAATAAGAGAGCATATACGTGATATAAAGGATAGTACTAGTATAGCAGGGAGAATTGCAAATGCTTCCTCCATCCCACCCCAAGATTTCTGTCCTGTTCTCCTATACTGTAAATATAATGAGCTATCACACCCATGATTATATTACAATACAACAGAAAGAGATTTTACAGAGGTAATTAAGATAATGAAGATTACTGGGGGTTAACTTTGAGTGATCAAAAGGAAGATTTTCTGAATGGGCTCTGTACAAACACATAAATCACTTAAAAACAGAGGGTTTTTATTGGTTAGTAACAGAAGAAGTCAGAGATTGCATGGATTCTTGCTGGTTTGAAGATGGGGACCCCCAGAATCAAACAATGGAAAGAAGTCTCTATAAGGTGAGATAGAGCTTGGCTGATGACCATCAAAGAAATGAAGATCTACCGCTTACAATCTCAAGTAACTGAATTCCTCTCAACAACCTGCATCAGCTTGAAAGTGTATTCTTTCCCTGGATTTTCAGATAAGAGCCCAGTCTGCTTGACCCCTTGATTTTAGCCTATGAGAACCTACGAAAAGAGTCTAGTTCTACTAGCCCACTACATTTCTGGCCAGGAAACTTTCTGACTCACAAATCTGTGAGATAATAATGGGTGTAAGTTTGTGGTAATAGGTTGTGGAGCAATAGAAAGCAAATACATTAGAGCCTCTATAGTTGGCCACCTCTCTGCACTGACCACCTCCTTAAGCTGACCTAACTTTCATAGACTGGACATGTACCACATATTCATATCAGTACCGTACACCTAGTTCCTTATGTTGACCACTTCCGTATGCTGACCAGTTTGTTATCTCTTGCGTGGTAAACTTACAGAAGTTCTACTGTATAATGTGTGTTAAATGTTGGAGCTTTGGGATCAGACAGATCATTTTATGATGATGGGAAATTTACTTAACTTCTCTGAGCTTCAGATTCCTCATCTATAAAGAGGAACAGAAAGAAAAATACCACTTGCCGTATAGAAGTAGTAGGAAGACTCACTGAGGAAATGCATAAAATGTGCTTCTTTCAAATTTTAATTTAATATGAGGGTACAGTCGATTAGGTTGCCTTGTTTGTGTTTGTTAGATAAAGTCCAAGTTGTAGTTGAGGCCTTTACCAAGGGGTTGCTGTACACCCTTATGTTGTGACTATTAGGTGAGAGCACAGTAATCCCCCTCCTTCTTCCTCTGTCCTCCATCCCCCTTCCCCTCCACTTGAATTTAATCGTGTTTTTCTCTCATGTGAGCATGTAATTGTTTGTCTATTGTTATCATATTAGTATTGAGTTGAAGAACATTCTCCTTAGAAAAGTATCACAGGAATGGAAAAACAAGTATTCAATGTACTCTATACTACAAAGTGCTTTCTTGAGAGTAAGTGCACAGTACATGTTAGCTGTTTTCTCTGTCATTTTTGCCAATACCATTTCTAATGTATAAAATGCCTAGCAGAGTGTTCAGCACATAGTAGGTGCTTAAGCAGTACCAGTGCCTCCCAGCTTTCCTTGACCTTCCTGCAGTTCCTGGGCAGTCCCCCGTTCTGCTTCCTGACTTCTTACTGCCTATCTCCTCCACTTTGTGAATATTGATTTTGAGACTGGAAGGGAAACATTTATCATTCTTAATTGCAATAAAATCATTACAATGGTGTTAAACATTCAAATAGAAATTAAGTTCCACTGCATAATGCAAAGACAACTATTAATCTGTGCCGGTAGCCAAGCCTAGGAAAAGTGATATGGATAAAATGGATGTGATGTATTAATAACATCATGATGCTAGGGAAGGAACTTCGATCTGAGCAAAACAGTTATACTTTATAGGCATGTCTTTCTGCTTCAAAATGGAGAATCAGCAGATAAATTCTTGCAGCAAAATGGCAAAGTGAAAAGAAGATTAAAAAAAAAAAAATAAAGAAGGCATTTAATTCCCCGTTAACTATCAACACTGCCTGTGTAAGACAAAGTTACAACACTGTTATAGAAAGATTTATGTTCATTCTCATACAAATTAGCATGAAAACTGATTAGTTGACATCTTCTCTGCTCCTCTGTTCTTGACCAATTACCATCTCAGCCCTCCAGCCTAGTAGGCAGGCTCTTACTATCAGGGTCAGATGCAGGTTTTGTGGGGCCTGAAGCTGAGATCATTTGCAGAGAACTCTTAAAAAGAAGATAAAATTACAAGCTCAAAATTTAGATAGAAAAGTGAAGACTTACTCATTCTAAGTAAGAAAAGAAATTACACCCATTATAAAATTTTTCAAAAGATGATAAATATCACAATCATCACAAAGCCCAGAAAATGGCTTATTATTATTATTATTATTAATTCCCTGCCTACTAAATCATCTCTATAATACTCTCTCCCTACTTATTTGGATGCATGCTCTCTGAGCATCTCTTCAAATAACAACAATTTTTTTATGTAATTTTCTGTAGAGAAAATTTAGTTTCCTCTAGCATAACTAATAGAAATCTGTTGCTAAGTATTTTAAGAAAGAGTTTTCTGCCTCACAACTTAGTTTTGGGAAGACTGCATCCTCAGACCTTGCTTGTCTGGAAGGAGCTTCTTGCCTTAGGCAAAGCTTGGAGAATCCCACTCCTTTCATCTCCTGCAGGGCCGCGTGGCTTCCAGAGCTGCTGCTGGGGTAGCTGGTCTTGCCCCTCAGGTACTCATTGCCCCATCCTTCCCTCAACACCTTCCTTCTGGGTTTCTTTTAAAAACCTCTTTAGGGTCAAAGGTGGTGTCCATTTGTTCCTTCAGATCAAACACTGGCAATTTTCGCTAAGTGCTGGTGGGTGTGGAGGGACTGCTGCAAGTGGTCCCAGGACACATTACAGAGTGACCTCCAGGTGGGGGCAGGGATACGAGGGCTGCTGCTTCTTCCCTATGTCCCTGCAGCAAAACCTCACCAGCCCCAGGAGAGGCCAGGCGAGGGAGGGTTCTGACACTTAAACTTCATTAGGGTAAATCTATCTCTTCTCTCAATCTATTCTCCATCTGCAATTTCCTACTTGCCAGACTTTGCTAACCGCCTTCCCTGAATATGCCTTTATCCCTCTCCCTTCTGGCCCTGAATCATTCCAGCACCTCTACCTGGGTGGCCTTTCCCCAACATTTGCTTCCTGAGATTTTTGGAAGCTTAGCTGAAATGTTACTTCTTCATGACATCTTTTCTGGTTCCCCTTACCAGATAAAATCTTGCCTGTGCCTGAACCTTTTTCGTGCCTATTGTCCTCAGCTTTCACAGGGACTTTTCTGAAATTGCTTGCATATTGCTAATATATACATTTACATATTCATGGGAAATATGCAGAAAATTTCTCCAGCTGAATAGAAAAAGAAGCCAAAAACAAATAAACAAGAAATCATTTAATTTTCAAGTTTGGGGGTGTTTATTTAATATACTCTTACTATGCTAAAACTGGAGCAACAATCATATTGAGCTAATAGCTTTCGGGAGGCTGACATTAGTTTCAGTTACAGTGGGGATAAGGGATTTGAGGGAAAAGAATGTTCAGCAGAAACTGGTAGAACAGGGCTTCTTTGTGTGTCCCTATGGCGTTGAGATCAAAGCAGCTGAATGATAAGTAGCAGTTAGCCAGATAAAGGGGAGAAAGCTTTCCTGGCAGAGGAGTAGCCTATATAAAGGCCCTGAGGTAGGAAATAACCTGTTGCATTTCAAAACCTAAAAAGTTGCTTATTAGATCATGGGCATCTGGGTTATAATTATTTGTCTCTATGGCTGTCTCCTCTAATCCTGTAAATTCCTAGAAGACAGAGATGATTTCCTAAACCTTTCTGCATTTCCTGTGTCTATCACAGGGGCTAATGCATGCTCCTTAAATGTTCACTTAATTGACTCAAACCTCCTTTTTTAAGTGAAGGTAAGTACAGAGCCAAGGAACCCATTGAATGACCAAACTAATTTTTCCTATCTCATTGTGTCTAACATACATATATGTTCACAATTCAGCATCTCTGAAATCGTTACAGTTGATAACATCTTACAACTACATTTGGCATATTTTTTCTTTTGCTGTAGTACATAAAACAATGGTGTGTTTTATAATCAATGGTGTGTTGTATTCAATGAAATGTGATAGATGTAGTCACATGGCTAGGCACTTCATTGTTATTTTGGAGAAATAAGTGAGTGATTTTCATAGTTTTTAATGTTTCAGACTGATTTTTCAAGTCATTAATTTAAATCCATTGGCACATAAAGTCTTACTTTGGATGAATAAAATTGCAGAGATAAAAGAAAGTTAAAGGAAACTGGTTCCACTTTTCCTTTATTCTAGAGTGTAGTGTAGACACATTATTGTGTCTGTCCTGAAGTTTCCCACGTTCTTCTCACCTCTGAGAACTTCTGCCTCCTTTTCTGGAGCACTGTGTTTCCTCCCCCGTTTGCCTTCAATGGCAGACAACATTAATACAGTGGGACCTGCTCCCTGGCTACATTTGATTCATCCAGTTTGCAGCTGGCCCATATATAGTCCCTTTCAGAGGAATTTGGATTTGTGACAGTGAGAGCATTGTACCAGTTATCACTTGGGTACCTGGATTGTAAGGTGTAAAATGTGTGAAGTTTTGATGTTTACATTAAACCATGGAAGCAGAGGAGGTCTCTCTTTAGCCAGAGAAGAGAGGCAGACATGCAGTGGTGGGACACACACACACACACACACACACACACACACACACACACACGATGGGTCTAGGATGCATCTGCATTCCTATCTGTGGATTTCCTAAGACAGTAATTTTATGGCAGACAGTCCCTGCATTTAAGCCCCTTATGATTGCAACCAATTGAAACCAAAAGAGATATATGTATATGTACATGTATATATATGTATGTACATGTGTGTGTATGTGTGTATATATATATACATATATATATATATATATATTTTTTTTTTTTTCCTCTCCCAAAAAGTGGTTATTTAGCACCTGCTTGAATGTTTCCAGTAACAGGAAACTAATCATCTTCCAAGGACTCCATTTCTTTGTAGGGGGGTGATTAATTCTTTTTTTTTTTTTATTGTTAAATCATAGCTGTGTACATTAGTGCAATCAAGGGGTACAATGTGCTGGTTTCATATACAATCTGAAATATTCTTCTCAAACTGTTCAACATAGTCTTCATGGCATTTTCTTAGATATTGTATGTAGACATTTGTATTCTGCATTTAGTAAGTTTCACCTGTACCCATTCTAAGATGCACTGTAGGTGTGGCCCCACCAATTACCCCCTCCACCCCAACTTCTCCCTCCCTTCCCCTCCCTTGGCCCTTTCCCCATATTCTTGTGCTATAGTTGGGTTATAGCCTTCATATGAAAGCTGTAATTTAGCTTCATAATAGGGCTGAGTACATTGGATACTTTTTCTTCCATTCTTGAGATATTTTGCTGAGAAGAATATGTTCCAGCTCCATCCATGTAAACATGAAAGAGATAAAGTCTCCATCTTTCTTTGAGGCTGCATAATATTCCATTCTTGGTGATTTTATTCATACTGAGAGGAGATATCTTCATGTGAACTCTGTAAGTTGTTACTAGTTCTCTGTGCCAATCCTGATAGAATGTGTCTACTCTGTCTTCTACTTAACAGCCTCTCAGCCTTGATAATGACCTTCCCATCCTTCTTTAGCCAGTTGAGACAACCCAGGTTTATAAAATTTGGTCTTTTTTTTTTTTATCATTTATAAGAGCAGGGGGGTGAAAGTGATAAAACAATAAAACCAACAATAGCAACAAATCTATCTTTCTGTTGGGATGTATTTCTTTTGTACTAGGCACTATGCTACATGATTTTTAAAAATATATTAGTTTACTGAATCCTCACAACAGCCTTATGAGAGAAAAATTGTTACTTTTCTAAACATGCTGATAAAGAAACTGGGGCTTAGAAAGATTAATTTATCCAACATCATCCAGCTGGTAAGTAGCACAGCCTGCATTTGAACTTGAAAAATATCCTTTCCTAATTAAAAGATATAGCATTGCCTTGAACTGCTTTGGTGAACAACAACAACAGTTCATCTTCAAAGAGCTCAGTAGTAGTTCTTTGAAATTCTGAGGCATAAGACTGAAAAGTGGTCTCAGCAAAACAGCATATTATGTAATGAATTTACCTCCCAGAGTCACTCATTTCCTGGGGGAAAATGTCCTCAAGATGTGATAGAATCTCTTGGTCCCAGTATAGACCCATCTGTTACCTTGGGTCTCCTGGACAGGATTTTCATGGAAGATCTCCTTCTCATCGCTGTGAGACATCACTGAACAGAATTTTCACGTTTGTTAATCACCCTCAAGATACTACATGTCAAGCACATCAGCTATAAAGAGGCAGCTACGGAGTTGAGAACATGAACACACATATGTTTTGTAAAAAGAAAAAAAAGAAAAGGTTCTGCTGATTTTCTTTTCCTGAGTATCTTAGTCCATTTGGTGAGGCTGGGTAACTTATAAAGAAAAAAGGTGGACTGGGAGCGAAGGCTCATGCCTGTAATCCTAGCACTCTGGGAGGCTGAGGCAGGTGGATAGCTTGAGCTCAGGAGTTTGAGCAAAGCGAGATCCCATCTTTACTAAAAATAGAAGAACAGAGGCAAGAGGATCACTTGAGCCCAGGAGTTTGAGGTTGCTGTAAGCTATGATGCCATGGCACTCTACCCAGGGCAACAGAGTGAGACTCTGTCTCAAAAAAAAAAAAAAAGTGGATTTGGCTCATGATTCTGATGGTTGGAAAGTTTGTGACTAGGCATCTGGGTCTGGTGAGGGTGACTCATGTTGGAAAGTAAAGAGGAGGTGTTGTATGCAGAGAAGGCATGGTGAGATAGGAAAGAAAGGTGCTGAGCGGAGACGCTAGGCTTTTTTTTTCTTTTAAATTTTACACCACACATATTGGTACATACACAGTTTGCTTTTGCAAGGTTGAAGTCCAGGTTGTGGTTGTGTCCTTCTCCCAGGAAGTGTTGTGTAAACCTGTGCAATGTACCTGCCAGGTGGGAGCTTTCTCACCCTCCCGTCCCCTTAAATTCAATTGAATATTCCTCTCAGGTGAGCATCTTGTTGTTCATCTACTTGTTTCAAATTAGAACTAAGTATGTGGTACATGTGATGCTTGTTTTTCCATTTTTGTGATACTTTCCTTGGAAGAATGTTCTCCAAATCTGTCTAGGTTGTACCAAAATATACAAAATGTCTACCTTTTTATGGCTGCATAGTATTCCATGCTTTACATGTACCTTCATTTATTTATCCTCATGTGTTGAAGGGCACTTGGATTGTTCCCACATCTTTGCAATTATGAATTGTGTTGCTATGAGCATTCAAGTTGCAATTGTGCTTATGGTAATTTTTGCTGGATATCTAGTAATGGATTGAAGGATCAAATGAGAGGTCTACCTTTAGTTCTTTGAGGACTCTCCATACTTCATTCCATAGAGGCTGTGCTAGTTTGCAGTCCCTCCAACAGTGCATGAACATCGCTTCTCTCTGCACCCAGGCCAGCACCTGTTGCTTTGGGACCTTATGATATGCGCCATTCTCACTGGAGTTAGGTGACATCTCAATGTGGTTTTGATTTGCATTTCTCTGATGATTAGAGATAATAAGCAGTTTTTTGTATGACTGTTGGTCATTTGTTCTCATGAGAAAAGTTTCTGTTCATGTGTCTTATCCAGTTTTTAATGGGACTGTTTCTGCTTGTTGATTTTCTTGAGTTCTTTGTTAATTCTGATTATTAGCCCTTTGTCAGGTTCATAGCATACAAATGTCTTCTCCCATTCTGAAGCTTGTCTCTTTGCTGTGTTGATTGTGTCTGTAGCCGTGTAGAAACTTTTTAACTTGATCGGGTTCCGTTTATTTATTTTTGTATTTGCTATGAGTGCCAGTGGGCCAGACTCTTTTTAACAATCAGTTCTCCTGAGAACTAAAAAGTAAGAACTCACGCTCATGAACAGGGAGGGCATTAATCTATTCATGAGGGATTTACCTCCATCGCCCAAACACCTGCCATTAGGCCTACCTCCAGCATCGGGCATCAAACTCCAACATAAAGTTTAGGGAGATAATTTTAGGGCTGGCAATTTTTTATATTTCTTCCTGGACACTTTAGGTAGTAACAGTAGTTACTGTTTGGACAGTGCTTCCATCCTTGGTCAGGTTTCCAGAAGCAGACCCTAACACAAGGATTCATGTCAAATATTTTATTAAGTTATCAATCCCAGAAGTCAGAAAGAGAATGAGAGAAGACTGGGGGGGAGCTTGAGAACACAGATTCTACTTCAGAGTTAGTCTCACTCCCCAGCAAAGGGAGCTAGGCTCTTACACTTTTATTCAGTCCGTCAATGTCTAGCTGTCTCCATGTGCCTAGGCCAATTCAGATCCAGTAACCCACTGGAGGTCTTCTGAGATAGACTACAGATATCAACCCACTAGGACTGGACCACACAGATGTCAGGGTGTGGGTGCACAGTACAAGTAAAATGCATCTAAGAGTATCTGGGTCGAGTAACCCCTGTGTTCATGCAACTCATCATGTACCACACATTGTACCTGCTTCTTAATTTATGTTATAATCTAGTGAAGTGGAGATGATAGTTTGTGTTTTATAGGGGAGAACAGTTTTTGGACAATTAAGTAACACTCTAATTGTGCATAGCTAGTAAGGGGCAGAGTTAGGATTTTACCTTGGGTTTCTCTTCTGCCAAAGCCTATGCTGTTATTACTGTATCTGGTATTAACTCTCTGTAGGGAGCTTCTGCTGTCTACAGTGTTGACCCTCAATTAAATTTCAGTTCAATTAGTAACCTCTTTTGAGGACCTACTATATGTCCATGCTTTGTTTAGTGACATGGATATAAAGATGAATAAGATTTCATCTTGCCCTTGAGAGATTGTTTCCTTACAGAGAACAGAATATAACATAACATAAAATATGCCACAATAAGTTTGTGAATTAAGTACTTTAAGATTATAGAAAAAGGAATAATTAATATTGACTTGGGTCAGGTAGGAGAAGAAGGAAAGTTTCAGGGAGGGACTGTCATTTGAGGCAAGTTTTCATGTGTGAGAAGAATTTAAGTCAAATTGCTCAGACATTCTGAGAAGTAACTTACAACAGGGATCTGGAGGGGCAGGTCAATTCCCAGTGATTACGCCACTTTCACACAGGCCCTAAAGGACCTAAATTTGATTCTAGTCCTCTCTTGAACTTGTCTTAACTGTGGCAGAAACCTAGCAGGTAGGTTTTATTACCTCCAATCTTAGATTTACCCATTTATTCCTGTTCAAATGCCCTTTCTGATGGAGACTTGCAGGAGTGCTGAAGACAAGGCTTGGACAGATGATGAAGCAAGATCAGCATCAAGGTCAAGGGCAGTGGTGGTACAAGAAGCCAAGAGTATCTGGGGTTGGACTAGACCAAAAGTTAAATGAAGAAGGTGCTCAAGAGAGAGGAAGAGATGGTAAAGAACATTTCTGACACTTCTTTCTCCTACTTCAAGACCTGAATTTACATTGTTGTTGGGAGGATACTCAGGACATAGAGGCCAGTTTATTTCCTCCTTTAATCAGTTAGTCAATCAGCCAAATCATTTACTCACCCCTAGGGCTAGAAATATGATCTGTGATTGCAGTTTAGAGTTTATAAAACTTGTGTTATGTTTTATAATGTTCAAGAATATTTTGTGGACTTTTGGGAAGAAGGAGCAGGCCTCAGGTCTCTGGAATTTTTACATGTTGTCATTGTAGTAATTTCAGTGACTTAGAAGAAGAGACTCTGCTGGGTAGTAAAAAAGGTGAGAAAAAATTGAATTACAAGGATAAAAGGGACATTAAGAAAACTTTTGTTTCTTCTGCCTTGAGGCAGTATCATGCTTAAACAACATGATAAATGTTGTTTTTGAGAACTTTAACTTGAAGTCATTTACTGAAAATCCTTGTCTGAGTGCAGTTGCTTCCTCTCAGTGGTAGGTAAACAGATCCATGCACATTCTATCCTTTGGTGTAGGAGGATGGGGAAAGTGAACACAGCATTTCTGATTAGATATAACTATATAAGGGACATACATTTCGTTATCTTTACCAAGCAAATTAAAGCTCATATCATGGAAAAATAATTAATAAATTCCTGACTGATGTTTCTGCTGTCAAATTTACACTTTCTGTTCTAAAATTAAGTATTGGGGTTAAGAAGGCCTTTGTTCTTATTAAAGGCATTGTTGCAGAGTAGTGTTTGAAGATCTGGTTCCTTGATGGGAAATGGAAAATAAGTAAAATTCACACATGCAGATTTCCAACCCAACCTCATTCAAACTTTTACTTAAATATGTTAGGTTTCAGGATAGATAAACAATGCAAAAATTTATTATTGTTTCTCCCCTTTATGCATCTTAGCAGGCAACCTGAATACTTAATTATGAATATACTCAAGAGTTCAAATTTAA
This sequence comes from Loris lydekkerianus, assembly GCA_963574355.1. Taxonomy (NCBI): domain Eukaryota; kingdom Metazoa; phylum Chordata; class Mammalia; order Primates; family Lorisidae; genus Loris; species Loris lydekkerianus. The sequence goes on along the minus strand of CAUYPK010072544.1, from coordinate 11,506 downwards.
GCCATTATTCTGTAAGCGATACTGCTAACTACAAAACACCAAAATATTGGCTATAACTATACAATCTAAAAAGCTATTTATAATAACATTTGGAGGTATTTTATTTGACATTGTATAAAGATAACTTTATCCCAGAAACACTTTGACATCATAGTGTCAAAATTATACAATTTGTTATATACAGTTAGCTTGAGCATAGTATGAGAGATGATATGTTCCAGAGTTCTTGCTGGAAGTTGCCGCTCATACATTCCCACCCTGTTGAACACAGGTATGGCTATGTGACTTGTCTGGGCCATCCCAATGCGTGATACATGCCACTTCCAAGCAGAAGCTTTACGAGCTGGCAGAGTGGGGCTTGCCATGTTCTTTTTTCCTCTGATGTGACTCCCAGCAGGCTTGAGACTGGGAGCAGCCTCTGGCCAACCTATAATGAACAGATAGCATCAACAAAAAATAAAGTTTGTTGTGAAATTTTGGATAATTAATTATAATAGCCTAATTAGCTTACCTTAACTAACACAGATAGAGTACACAGACACCTGTCATAGGACAACCCCAATTTTCCAAAGCTGCTACACCCCCCAAATGGGAACCTTCTTAACATAGATGGCTAAGAGAATGGTTTCTGTCATGGGCTTAATGTACTTTTTGTTTCTATTTATTGATCTCTTTCTTTTGTGTTCTCTGCTGGTTTTTTTTTTTTTTTTTTTTTCAGTAGTGGTCTAACCACATTTAAGTGATTACTCAGGAGATTTGGTATTAATTGCATAGAATATGTATAACAATTGCATAATTACATCTCCCAGTGCATGTTTTAAGTGGAGTTTTTTTTTCAATTCTTTCTATAGGCCCAATTAACTCTTTCTATTGGTATAGGATTTCTCTGCACCCAGTTTTTATTTTATTGTTTTTTTAGTCTCACTCTGTTGCCCTCTATAGGTGCCGTGGAGTCACAGCTCACAGCAACCTCCAACTCTTGGGCTTAAGCGATTCTCTTGTCTCAGCCTCTCGAGTTGCTGGGACTACAGGCGCCTGCCACACACCCAGTTATTTTTGTTGCAGTTGCCACTGCTGTTTTAGCTGGCCGGGGTGGGGTTCAAACCTGCCACCCTCAGTATATGGGGCCGGTGCCCTACCCACTGAGCCACAGGCGCTGCTCAGTTTTTAATTTTTTTTCTTGCCTTCAAAGACACTGCAAAATGGCTAGCTTAAAAAATGTCATTATTTCTCCAGACACAGTTTTTCTCTTCATCTATGCGATGTTGCAATTTTCTTATTTATCTTTCTGTATTTTGTTACATAGAGTCATAGTAGTAAGGTAGGCATTTTTTTTTTTTTTTTTTTGAACTAGAAAAAGATTTCTAGGTTGTATTTCACCAACATAGGTTTTTGCACTGGGCAGAGGCTCGGGCACCATGTTATTCCCTGGAGAAACTTTCTCTCAGCTAAGGTCTCTCAGAGTTCTTACTGTTTAGCCTTTTAGGCTGACTATTGGATAGATTGCCCTTATCGCAACACATCTAATAGGAATACTTCTCAAGTAATTCAGAGAAAACATATTCACTTAGAAAATATTAGAACAGCTGCTACTCAGATCTTTCGGGTTCTTTCCAAAGCTTAAATTTTCCCAATTATTGTGAAGTTGATGTACCCATTTCTCTAAAACGTCAGCTCTGAGAAGTATGGTTTGTCGAAGAGAGACTTTCTAAGTGCAGAGTCCAGTTCTTTGACTTTATTTAACAAGCATGCTTGGGATGAGGAAATTCTACAAGAGAATTTCCACTTCAACTGACTTTTGATTAAGTGTGGAATGGTGCTGAATCAAGAATATTATTCTTCACTAAAATGCATCCTACAGAACTTCGAAGGCAGGCATCAACTTCAGGTTTTAATACTAATTAGAAGCACCTGTTTCCCAGGTGCGAGGTGTTTATCAGTGAAAGAGAGAGATAGAAAAGCAGAGAGGAAACGCACCACAGCACCGACGAGCCAATAAATGATTGAGTGGATTTTGGAAAGAGAACAAAATAAGGGAGATAAAATAGGATGTCATGGAGAATAGGAAGAGATTGAAGAACAGCTATAGAGCTTTGCTTTGTGTATGAGTCTGAAAATCATACTAATGTGTGTGTAGCTCAGCCTTATGTTTTACTCAAATTCTTTTGTTTCATTAGTTTTTTGTAGGTTTTTTCTTTTTTCTTGGGGGGGGGGCAGGGCCATATGAGGATCTTTAGTTTGAAAAATGTACTTTTCTCTGCAATTTATGAGCCTCAGGAGGGCTGATGAATCTACACACTTATCTGTGTATTGCTAACTCTGTCTCTTTATTATTCATATTTGGCATTTATGAAGAATCTTAAAAACAGGCACAACTCTCTAACTTTCCTTTCCCCAAAGTAGGAGCAAATAAAAGCGGCTTTGTTTGACATACAGCAAAATAGCACTTGATTTGGGAGAAAGCCCAAACATCGGAATGTCCCCGCAGTGTTTCCTGAAGTGTTTTGCCCTAATGTCAGTGAACATAACAAGGTGGCAATAGCAGGTCAATTGAGATCTAAACACCTGGGTTCTAAAACTCGTGGCTCCCTTCAAGCTGGTGACTTTAGAAAACTCTCTTGGTCTCTCTGGTTCTTGATTTCTTTCTGTGCAAAATAAAGACCTACTAAGTTTGCCTTTAAGGTCTTTCTCCTGTCAGTGGTTTTGTTATAAAACTCATAATTCTATTCAATTCTCTAAAGCTTTTTTGGTACTATGTGTTAGGCACTAGAGATAAGACAAATATATCATGTTCTCAAATAGCTCACAGTGGGAAAGAAAAGTGCAACAAGAGCTAAGTGTCCCAGAATCTGTGTTACTGTGGAAGAGGGGCTGATTAATCCTCTCCAGGAGGATCAGAGAAGATCTGGCAATAACGCTGACATCAGAGCACAATTGTGAAGGATAAATAGGAATCATTATGCAGACCAGCAAGAGGACATTTGATATGCAACTCAGAGGTCTTCAGCCTCAGTGTTTCTAAGTTGTCCAGACTCTCGTGTCAACTTTCCTGTAATAGTGAGCCCCTTAGAGCCGGGACACTTATTCTCTTTGAAGTCATTCCACACAGAGCGATGCTTAGGCAAGTTTTTGTGAAGCAGTAACCTTAGCTTTCAGCTCTCGAAGCCAGCACCTTACCTACACAACCCCACCTTTCCTCTTCTTTCATCTACCCAAATATTACTAGTATGAGTTTATTACACAAGAGAAAGCTGTTGTTGAAGTTTTGGGAAGAGTGGAGGGTCAAGTCAACTCAGCTGCCACACCTATATTCCAAGATGAAGGGAAGAAAGGAGAAGGGGCAATGAGTGAGTTACAAGCTTTCTCTTGAGGAAGGTTGATGAAAGCCTTCAAGCTATTAGCCAGAATTAGCTACTTAGATCTCATTAGCCAGAAGATAGCCCCATGATTATGCGATCACACCAAGATACAGGGGGGCTGGGAAGGGAGCCCTCATTCCAGTCACGTGTTCTATAGTCAAACATTAGTATCCTACTGATACATAAGGAGCGAAGACTGGATATTAAGGGACATTCAGACATCTCAGTCCTTATTTATTTATTTATTTTTTTTCTGTGAAGGAAGTGGAAAGAGGTGGCTAACTTTTAGCTTTTATCTGGCCTGTATAGTGACTATTTAATCCTCTTAATGTGAGCCTTTGTAGACCCTTCAAAACTTCTTCAGATTCCTTTCAAAAATATAAGATATCAAAATGAGGCACAGAGTTGTTGTGAAAAGGGCCTCACCAAATCCTTAATATTTGTTTAATCACTTGCCAAATATGAGCCTTTTCTGCTACCATCACTGGGATCAGAGTGGTTTTGTAAAGAGTAAGAATAAATCATCTGTTTGTCATTTTGACAGTCCAATTTTTTCTGTTGTTGTTTTAGTGTTATGTGATTCTAATAATCTATTCTTTGAAGTCCTTCTCATACATTCCTTTTAAAAACTTAATTTTGTACTGTTTCCCTTAAAGCTCTTTTTAATGAGAGCATTAAATCTGAACAAGAGCTAAACTGTTAAGGGGTTTAACAGAATGAGTATCACAACAGCATTAATAAGGCCGTTCAGAGAGAGCCTGCTGGATAGGTTTGGTATTTGCCAACATATAATCATTCACTCATGCTTAAAATTCATTCAGAAGATGAGTTCGAGTGCCTAATTTTGTCTTGATACTGAGCACCATACCTGCAAGGGCCTGGAAATGAAAAAGTGTCAGGAAAGACATGGCTTCTGCTCTCACAGGACTAACTTTCTAGTGGAGGAGGGATAATAACAAAGAAAGATAAATTAACTATTTACCTCTTCTAATGGAATCTCTAAGGAAATAAAACAAAATTGAAATGGAAGGCAATGGGGGAAGTAGGCTGCCTAAGGGAGGGTGAGCTGGTGATAGGACTCTTTGAAGAGGTGACATGGAGACCAGCTTGAGATGAAGGCAGTCCCATGAAGAACAGGGTAAGGACAATCTGGTAAGGGAAGAGCAAATGCAAAGGCCTTGGGGAGGAGGTTCAGAGATGCTGAACAGAGGACGGTAATGACAGTGTGCCAGGAGGATCAATAGGCTCTTCCATAAAGCTTGCTTTCCAAATGCAAATTTGTTCCAACAGGATTGATAGGGAACAGTTTGAGCATAACTTGGGTTTTTATTTGCTTGTGTGTGTGATTTTGTCTGAGCAGAACACTAGTTGAAGGCAGAAAATTGAACCTGGTGAACTGAGTGGGGTAGGAATACGTGAAGTGCCCACTTGCACACCGCAGACATCTACCAGCTACCTCTGTTCACTTCGTGTGTGAGTTGCACCAATTCATCTGTCTGGTGTTACAACTACCCTTCTGATTTCAAATGATCCTCTTTTCACCACTTGATAATTCACAAACTTCAACTCTTCTCCACCCATTTCCACAAGCAAACTTTAAATCAAGTATCACATGTATTGTATTTCTCAACTATTTAAAATCTATAAAACTGTGCCACCATTTTTACTACATTAATAGTTGTCTTTTTTTCTCAACCATTTAAAATATATAAAATGGTGCTACTATTTTTACTACTTCTCTAGTTTTTCTTTTTCTTTTCTTTTCTTTTTTTTTTTAAATTTGAGATATAGGGTCTCAGTCTGTCATCCAGATTGGAGTACCATGGTATGATTATACATAGCTCCCTGTAACCTGCAACTGCTGGCTCAAAAAATCCTTCTGTCTCAGCCTTCCAAAGTGCTGGGGAAATTATAGCAGTCAGCCTTCATGCCTGGTCCCCACCTTGTTCAAAATTAAGGTACCACTGATGAAGATTTTGAATATTCTCTCCCAGCCATAAGCCCTGCGGTTTTTATTACATGATTTTGAAAAGTGCAATGATTTTGGGGGGGCATGTATATGTTGCATTATAGCAGAAGTGACTGTACCAGGAAAGACTGAAGTAGGCAGGAGTCAGATCTTTATACATAGCTTTATATGCTATGTAAAATACTTGTGGGTTTTTTTCCTAGCTCTAATGGGAATTCCTCCTAAAGATTTTAAGCAGGAGAATAACATGATCTGATCTATGTGGTGGTGTGGTTTGTAGGAAGGACTAAGGGTTGAAGCAGTGAGACTAGTTCGGAGATTATTTTAATGGTCCAGGTGAAAGGCTATATTGATTTGGTCTAGGGTGGAAGCACTGCAGTAAGAGAGGGATATTTAGAATTAAGCTGCTGTTTGGCTTGTTGTCCAGGCTTGTTGTCTGGATGCTTGCCAACTTGTACTCAAGGGTCAATGTGAATTTCTAACAGCTGGACTATCTCTGGCTCAAACACCTGCATTCCCTGGTTAATGTGACCCCATCTAAAAAGACACTATCTGCGTATGAGGGAATCTAGGCCATTCTGCTGTTTTCTTGCTCCAGCATTACTATAAACCGCAAGATCACTTTCAAGAGATGAGAGTGCCCTTGAAGGTATCTTTTGTAATCAAAAATGCTAATTTATTTTCATTAATTTCTATTTCTTTCTTTTAAGATACACTTAGGATTAATAAAATAAATTAGAAGATACAATGCCTTGAATCCTGGGATGCTTAAGGAATTAACTGAAACAAAACCCTCTGAAAACTCTGAGAGGCTTGCCGAGGGGCCCATGATACCAGATGCATAAACCAGGCAGCATGCATTTATATCTAGAAATACAAGAATAATAGGAGGATTAATTTTCAAAGTCTGAGAGGGATTACAGGGTAGTGGGGGAAAATCAAAATGTCTCTTAAAAGAACTAATCTTGTCAAACTAATCTAACTTTTTTCAACAACAGCATGAAAAAAGGCTTGGTGCTTATTGTACTTTTGATTAGGTGTTTGGTATTTTCCTCAGTAATCTTGGCAAAGTGATTTTGAACACTTTCTCCCTTGGGGGGACCTGGATCAGAAGGAGGCTTAGCCACACAATGTTATTGATGAGAGCAGCTGCCAGATAGGAAGGTTTGGCCTTGAATATATGGAGAGCAAATGACCACATTGAAGATCTATTTTGTGAGGAAGAGCAGGGTTGGCCTGTCTGAACTGTGAATGTCTGTGAGTACTGAATGGGAAGAGAGAGGGAGGTCATGACTAGGTCCTATGGCACACCAGTCATTCTTCATACTTTTTGTATGTTGGAATGTTGGCCCGGGTGCTAGGTGGTGAATAGGAAGTCGAGGTCTGAAGACTTGGTACCCTATGGTTTTGGCCTGTCCAAAGGAGCAGAGATCAATGTCCTGAGAATCAGATGGATAGAAGGTTGGTTGGACTGTGGGGTGATCTTGACAGATGTTTAAGGTGTCTTAGTCTGGGGGGAGGGGGAAGATGGTCAACTGGAGCCAGCTTTCAACAGGAGCTCCTGCCCAAAGACAGAGAAAGAATGGCCAGAAAGAACCCAATAAAGCTGAAGATTGGGACCTGAGTTGAGAGAGAAGATTGATAACTGCATGTTATCTCTGCTGAGGCAAGCTGTGACTCCAAGGAAGCAAATTTCAGGTACAAAACCCATCCCAAAGAGGACAAGTGTCCATCCCCTCCCCCAAGAGAGTAGCTTGTTATGGCATCTCTACAAGCAAGTCTCATCCCATGAGAGAGTTGCTAGAGGCTGGGACTCCTTCTCCAGAGAGACTCTGCTGTGGGTTTGGGTATTCCCCTGCCTGGCATGAAAGTTGAACAAATATTTTCCCTGCCATTTTGAACTCCCAGTCCACCCTTCCCCCTCACTTGGTGGTCTAGAAGTCCAACCCCTGCAAAGACTGCAATGTCTGTGGTTCTTTGCTAGGACTGGGCGTTGTATGAGCTGCACTAGCACAGCTGCACTGAAACAGTGAATACAGTAGCAGTGCAGAAAGGCACAGTGGGGAGGGTGTCTGGCCTGGCTCTGCAAAAATACAAATTAGCAGTAGGCAGAGGCTTGGGAACCCATGCAGAGACTCAGGAACGCACATGGAGCAGCAGCCACACAGCATTAGCAATAGTAGGACCATCCCACCAGGGTCAAATTTTGTAGAGACACTTCCCCAATTCTGTGGATTGCCAGAGGGAGCCAGACCTTGTCCTGCAGGGGTACCAGAGGAGCAGTGTGGCTGGGGCAGAGGCATGGTCTCTGAGGGAGAAAAACATTTGCTGCTTTGTTAATCTCTGGTTTGGAACAAACTCAGGTGGAACACTCCCATGTTTCCATTGAGCAACTGAGGTAGTCAGGCTTCAGCTCCCACTACTGGCTAGTGGCAGAGTGTGGTGACCTGGCAGAAGAGAGCTGAGCTTTCAGTCCAAAGCCATTGATTCACTAGGATAGGACAGAGACTAGATGAATAAAAGACAGTGTCACCTAGCCTCATCACACCAAGCACTTCCCCAGAGTCTCAGGCTATAGTACTGAACAGGACCTTTGCAAAGCTGTAGGAGAAAAGATGCAGTCACTAGTCCTAGCTCTTTGGTAATGGCTGATTAATTACAATTCCAGGAGCCCTCAATCCAATTTCACCTTACCAGTTTCTCTAGCCAAATGGGAAAAAATAATCATGGGTTGTAATCAGTGGAAAAACTCTGTCAATATGAATAAACAGAGTAGATCAACTCCCCCAAGGAACGACAAAGGAGAGACCACAGAAAACCCCATTCATAAACAAATGGCTGAGATATCAGAAATGGAGTTCAGAATTTGGATGGCAAATAATATTAACAGAATGAAAGTAAAGTTGGAATTAGAAATTCAAGGAGTAATTCAAAAGTTGTCTCAAGAATTCAATAAATTCAAAGGCAAAGTATCCAAAGATTTATTTACAATGATGCAAGAAATTGCAGCCCTCAAAGATCTGAGAAATACAGTAGAATCCCTCAGAAACAATCATGAGGTTGAGGTGGAATCAGCAGAAAAACTCTAGCAACATGAATAATCAGAGTAGATCAACTCCCCCAGGGAATGATAAAGCAGACACAGCACAAGATCCCATTCACAAACAAATGGCTGAGATGTCAGGAATTGAGTTCAGAATTTGGGTAGCAAATAAGATCACCAGAATGGAGGAAAAGATGGAATTAGAATTCAAAGCAGTAATTCAAAAGATGTCTCAAGAATTCACCGAATTCAAAGACAAAATGACCAAAGATTTTGACACATTGAAGCAAGACTTTGCAGCCCTCAAAGATCTGAAAAATGCAGTAGAATCCCTCAGTAACAGAATGGAGCAGGCAGAAGAAAGGATCTGTGACATTGAATACAAAGCTTTTGAACGCTCCTAAATGCTCAAAAAGGCAGAGAAGTGAAGAGCAAAAACAGATCATTCCCCTGAGAGAGTTGTGGGACCACTCCAACAGAGCAAACATTTGCCTTGTAGGAATTCCTTCCTAAAATCAACCAGAAAGAATTCAAAATGTTGAATAGACCTATGTCAAGTACTGAAATAGCATCAACTATATGAAATCTCCCCCAAAAAGAAAAGTTTGGGACCAGCTGGCTTCACATCAGAATTCTACCAAACTTTTAAAGAGGACCTAGTACCTATATTACAGAACCATTTCCAAAGCATGGAAAAAGAAGGAATACTTCCCAACACATTCTATTAAGCAAATATCACCCTGATCCACAATTAATGAAAAGACCCAACAAGTAAAGAAAATCATAGAACAATATATTTAACGAATATAGATGCAAAAATATTCAAGAAGATCCTAGCAAACAGAAGAAAAAGTGTCCAATGTACTCAGGACTATTATGAAACCAATTTATAACCACCCACACTTTCATATGAAAGACAAAGTCAGACAGGATAACCTACTACCCTAATGAATAAGTAAGAATCACTTGAAATTAAGTTAACCATGTATAATACATACAAATAATTAAAGAGCAAAGATCTTTTTTTTTAAATTTGGGGGGATTCATTGAGGGTACAAGAAACCAGGTTACACTGATTGCATTTGTTAGGCAAAGTCCCTCTTGCAATCGTGTCTTGCCCCCAAAAGGTATAGCACACACCAAGGCCCAACCCCCCTCCCTCAGAGCAAAGATTTTTAATACTGTAGTTTATACTCTATAATAGAGTAAAAGTAGGAAAATGCTGCCTCCTTCATGTATTCATCTCATTTATTCATCGTTTAGGCTTAAATTTGTAATTAGGATTAAAATACCTGGTTTAAATCATCATTAGTAAGACTATTATATGATATAAATATTATAAATATATTTTTATAAAAGATAAAGGGCTTTTGAGGGAATAAATTAATAATGCCTACAATTATTGAACATTTATTATCTGCTGGGCCTTATGTTAAGTATGTTTTTTTCATTATCTAATTTAATCTTTATTCCCTTGACTTAGGAACATGAAAACCAAGCCTCAGAAAGGGTCTGTAACATACCCAAATTTCTAGAATTAGAAAATGGCTGTTGTTGAATGACTTCTATCACTAGTTTACTCAAGCACTAGAAAGAAAAAGGAAAAGCCCTTTTCTTTAAATGTTGTGAACTATTTTAAAAGTTGTACTTATCTCTCCTATTTTTTAAGGGTAGGATACTGTCAATGTCTGAGAGGTTTTTTTTTTTCCTTTAGGACAGAGGTAGCTTATGGCAGATATGATTATTTTCAGCTCTTTTAGAAATATAGTTTAGCTATTATGGTTCCAGATTTTTAGAGGGAGTCAGAGGCCTACTGTTTGGAGTTGTCTGAACTATGAAACGTGTAAGGATAATCCTGCAGGCCAATTCTTCAGATGACCTTGGAATGAGCCAGTTCTGTCTTCCTTCTTTCTTGCTGTTCTCAAAAATAGCTGTTGAATATGCTAGGAATGAAACATCCTGAGATAAGGAGGAATTAGCTGGAACAACCTGGACTTTACTCCAGTCCCTCATAGAAACAAGATGCCCTTCAATGCTTTAGCCCAGTGAGTCACTATGTTCCCTGGATATAAACCCTAGGGCAAGGATACTGCTTTCTGGAGTCCCTCAGCTGCAGTCCAAGTGGGGCCACGTATATGCAAAGTTCTACCTATTCTGGGTAGCTTTACTAAGGCTTAGGGGACAGGATTTCCCTGAATCCTTGGCTTTTGCTGTCCTTTGATGCCTGTCTGTAGGTAATAAGCCACTTCATGTAATTTGTGTGTTGGTGTTCTGTCTTATAGGACTCAGATAAGTTGGTAACCAGTGAACAGTGAGCCTGTTTCACAGATTTCTGTGGCCTGTGCCTGTGATCAGGTCCAGACCCGTCATGGTAGCCAATACTTTTCATTTCCTTCATCCCACTCTACCAGCCCCTGTCCATCCCCCCAGAGCAGCTCTCCTTGATCCATCTCCTGAAAGACTGTTATCAGGAAGCACTAGTTGCTTATTGTCATGGTTATTTTCTGCCAAAGTACAGTAGAAAACATAATGAGAGTTATTATTACTTAATCTGTTGCTTTATCTTTTTGCTAGAGACAGGGTTTGTTAGCCCTTAGGAAACCAAATATTCTTTTATGTAGGTTTTACTGAACCATACAGAATTATCATTTATTTTTAAGTTATCATTTATCTCTTATTTTATTTTTATTTTTTAATTTTTTTAAATTTTTTTTTATTGTTAAATCATAGCTGTGTACATTAGTGCAATCGCCTGTACCCATTCTAAGATGCACCATAGATGTGGTCTCACCCATTACCCTCCCTCCACCAAAACCTCCCCTCTCCCTTCCCCTTCCTTGGCCCTTTCCCCATAGTCTTATGGTATAGTTGGGTTATAGCCTTCATGTGAAAGCTATAATTTAGCTTCATAGTAGGGCTGAGTACATTGGATACTTTTTCTTCCATTCCTGAGATACTTTCCGAAGAATATGTTCTAGCTACATCCATGTAAAAATGAAAGAGGTAAAGTCTCCATCTTTCTTTAAGGCTGCATAGTATTCCATGGTATACATGTACCACAATTTGCTAGTCCATTCATGGGTCGATGGGCACTTGGGCTTCTTCCATGACTTAGCAATTATGAATTGGGCTGCA